>JABSTQ010006200.1:0-41475 GCA_013358835.2 Ixodes persulcatus
AAAACGAAGGACGTTCCAACAAAAGCTACAGGCCAAAGGCCTCGATACTAATAAAGACGCTGTCACCCCAACACAGCACAGTAAAGCAGGCAGCATTAACTGATCCACGCAATCACATCCAGAATCCAAGCCAATTCTGAAGCCAAAGACTGCGCCCCCCCCCCCCCCTTCCCTTTCCTAAAGCCTCCGAAGCCTGGGGTTCCACGCTTACGCTTGACTCGCTCCCAACGAAGCGGGCCCTCGGTCAGAACCCTCATCAGTTCTGAGCTTGGACCGGCGGGGGCGTCAAAGACGAGCCGGGGACCTCTCTGAATGAATGCAACTTTCCACCGCCATCGGAGGCCCTCACAAAAGGGTATTACAGCGGGACAGAAAACCTCTCAGCTGTGGCCCAGAAGCGCGAAGAATGGAGGAAAACGCTCCGATAGACCGAAAGATATTTTCGCGACGGTAAGCATTCACCACCCGGTTCTTTACGAGGACTCGGTGCACGCGAGAGCGAGCCCTTCCCTTCGTCTTACTCCGAGGAAAGCCGTTACATCCAAGCGTTATGATCACCTGGTAACGAAGGGCAGCCTAAAGTGAACAAGAGAAAGTAAAAGTTTTTGTAGTGTGAGGAAAGGGTGGATGAGGAAAGCGAAAAGTTTTGTGCTCTGTCCCGTTACGATGAAACGCAGCAGGGGTAACGAGCCGTCCTAGCCTATCCAACGCTGTACACATTACCACGTGAGTATGCTCGCCACGTGTTTCTTCAACCTTCTTGAAGGTCGCCTGGCACTCACGCGACAACGAACTGGCGTAGATGGTTTGGAGCGTGTTCAGCGATTTATCGTTAAGGCCCATTCACACAGGAGCGTTGGCTTACCTTTCTTATGTTACGTTATAAGTAGGGTTTTGGTTTTCGAATAAGTTCAAATAAATTCGAAAAACACTTTCGGGTAATATTTTTGCCAATTCGGATTTATCCAAAAAACTTAATATTTCGAGGTCACAACGACGAAATCGTAATTAAAAAAGACTGTTTTACACATAAACTTAGAAGACCCAGGGTCAGTGGTCCTCAGACTTCAAGGTTCTTTCAGGATATGGGTGCATGGTACCCAACTTTATTTATGTGTTGATTTTCTTTAGTTAAGAACACAGGAAATAATCTCAAAATTTATAGGAATTGGGATCTACAAAACTAAACTCCGAATAAACCCCGACCTTTCAGCATAAAATATGCTCTGAAAGAGACCCTCCGATTGCATAATAAATAAACTCCAAAAACACGAAATCCTAGTTATGAGCCCACTGGAATATCGCGTGCAAGGCAACTCCTGCAACTGGTTTGCCACGCTTCATACGAATCTTAGACGTCCCAATGACTCTCGACGTAAGCAGACTCGTAAGCATCCGGAACATAACTCAACGTAAGCAAAGGATGCTGTGTGATCCAATCTTAAGGGGAAACAGAGTAATTGGGCAACATGTCGAGAGAGGGAGACTTCCGAGCTTCAGCTTGATTATTTACCTGACGCTGGGCCTACTGACACGAGGAGAATGTCATTTAAGAACACAGATTCCTCGCTGAGTCTCTCGACGTCAGCGCAGCCTAAATAATGATATGGTTTATTTTTTTTACAAAGGAAAGAGGAAAAACAGCTTTAAATTAAGCTTGACGAGTCGTCCGGCATATGGCAGTTGACGAGCAAACAGTTTGTACAATAGATGACTACAAAAACGCGCACAAAAAAAAAACTAAGTTATACAGTAAATGAAGTAGCATTAGAAGAATATTACTTTACCCAGAAACATTGACAAAAAAAATGATGAATTATGTATATCAAATATGTTTTGCAACATGTTTATCCTTAAGAAACCGACAGTGCTGTAGTTCATACGCCACCTGCTAACGGCTGAGGCGAACGACATATTGGGCACGACTACCATGTCAGCGTTCCGATGACACTCGTATTATGACTAATTGAACGCGAATTGTAAACGAACGCTGACGTGGTACTCGGCCCCAATATTCAGCCTGAGCTGGCCCTCATCAGGTGACGTATTGAGTTTGACTTTACCGCCTTGTACTACCGCGTTCGAATGAATTGCGAACACTGAAGCGAGTAGCCGTCGACAAATGCTGCGCCTCCTGGAGTCCTATGAAACTGATAAATCTGCGACGTAGACAGAAGGAAACTGCGACGCTGTGTATCCAACTCCGATGAGTTTGACCCTCGCCCAGCACAACCCAAGCTTAGACGCTCCGCCGGCAGTGCGATGGAAGTTCCGCCACTGTTTGCCTTTCATTCGATCCCGATAGTACCTTGTCGGTGTTGTCGGTTCGGGCGAGTTGCATGTAAAACGATGGTGGCGCCGCTTTTTGCGTCTGATTTCGTGAAGGCATTGAAGCCGAGAAACCGTAACATATTTTAGTGGTCAGTGTCACGTGTGTTCTTGATTATATTTTGTTTTCTCGCCTGTTCACTGAAGGGGGCTGATGACCACGTTGAAAATCTTTGTGTATTTATTTTGTTTATTATTTTTTTTTTGCCTCAGTCTCTTTGACACAAGTGTGTTTAAAATAAACTAATATTATTAGTAATATATTTTTTCGGAACCTTTTTCTATTCCATTTGTTTGATGACCCTGCAGCGATAAAGGTGTTTCCGACGGAAGTAATGAAAAAAAAAACTAAAAAAAGGAAGCCAGAGAAACACAAAATAAAACTTAAGGCTCCGTGTGAGAAGAGAGATTAAAAATTCGGAGTAACCCCGACAACCCAGGTCTAAGGGCACTTTTACTATAAGTCGCGCACACGGGCAAACATTTCTGCGGCTTCTTCTGGCGTTTTAAATACCACGTATTTTTAAAAATCGCCTGGCTTATAAACATTCCGCCAAATTAAACAAGGGTGCAGTAGCACTAATACTCTTCGTAATTGTATTTTTCCGCCGACTATCTGTATATTTTGAAAAGGTTTCTATAATCACTTACACTCAATATATCCTTTCCTTCTTTTTCGTATCTCTTTCACTCCCTTTATATTATTTCTTTAGAAGCACTTCTATATCACCTTCTGTCTTTCTTTGTCTGTATCCTCAAGGAAACGCCTCTTGCTCTCCTTCCCATCTTCCTTTTATCATTTGCCTCATCTTTTTTTGTTTTTTTTCGTTCTCTCTTTCCCGCATTGTCTTTTGTACATTATTTATACAAACATGCTGATGGTTCTCCCTTGAGAGCAATTACTGGCGTGGACTGTAAACAAAAGCGTAAAAAAAACTCCGATTATAAAACTTGTAGAGATGTTATACAATGGCAATGTTGAATACAAGAATAAATTATAAAGGCGAAGCACGCGCTCAGATTCAGTTTAGTACGACTGTACAAAAAGACGTTATCAATAAGAAATGTACTCGTGCACTATACTATATGCATAACCATTTATAATTGCCTTAACCCGCCTCCTTTTTTGGCTACCAGAAAAAGAACAAATGGTTTCCCTCTCCCTCTTGTCCCGTTTGTATTATTTTTTCTGCCGGCGCTTTTTATGTCTCCCTACGTCTAGTTCTAAGCTCAACCAGCTGACATCGACCGACTTGTTTTTAGCCAGTTACTTCATCTTCGCTGAAAGAAATACGCCTCCAGACGACTGAACATCGAGATAGAGGGATCCCTACTAAGGATCCCCGAGATAACGGCCTCAAGCGGAAGATACGACCGATCTTAAATATGGGGAGCAATCTATCGAGTGACCCGAATGATTGACTTAAGAGACGGGCTCTTCTCTAAATCCCCATGCGGCTATTGTGCCCTCCCATCTCAGTCATCATTCGCCTCCCTTCCCCTTCCTTCTATTTGATACGCCGTTTATTAGATGGGTGAACGCCCTCCCTAGTGTTCCTTCCCGCAATCCCTGTCGTTAAACATTTCCCCTTTTTTTTCCCGCTTGATTCCCTAAAAGTCATACCGACCGACAAACCCTAACTTTCATCCCTCTAAAACTGCGTACCGCCATCAGCCGCGCCAGCAGCGCTTCCCTCTATACTCGGGCGCCGCTTCAAAAATTTTGGAAGCCATATTTTATCTCCCAGTTATGTCCTTATAATCCCCATTTCTTTATCCCCATTTATCCTCACTGCGTTTTGTTTGGTTGTCCTTATTTCGTAGAACGTGTACACGGTCCCTGGTTTAAGTAAAGCGCGTCTTAGGCGAGGTTACTCGCAAATCTTGTGGAGCTGAACGCGGGCATAAATACTGCAAAGAGGTCTCGTATATTGGCCACGTCGCCCCATTCCCCAACGATACAAACTCGCTTGACCTCAATGTTCGAGACTTATTCCATTTTTAAAATTTCTGAAGAAGCGCAATCCCTAGTTTAAAGCCAAACATTTTAATGCTTTAAACACAACAAACATTTTACGTGTGGTGGCTTCGATACAACGAGGAGGTTTTTCTCAATGTTTCATACATATAAACCAAACTTTAATAAAAAACACAAAACATCCTGGTTATTTTTGCAGCATTTTTTATTCACATATTTGTAAGCCCTCAATGTACGATTTATAGCATTATTACGGCAATAGTCGCAATAATTCCTCGGTGGATGTCAGCTTCCTATAAATAGGGAATTGAGCATCGCCAGTCAAACAATCAACATAAAGCTCTGACAGAATCGTTCAAACTGGCAGCTTCAAAATTACTACCAAGCATCTCAAGCATAATGTGGCAGTAATCCAATATCTATTTTACTGTACGACATACAATAAACAATGTAAAACAATTATAGCGTTTTGAGACTTTTTTTTTTTGTCTCATAAACAAATATTTTCTCTTCTATTGCAGCATCTCGCCAAGAGGCTTCCTATTAAAATTCACGATATAAAAATTAAATAGCGCAAAGGTTAGACAAAGGACAAGGGACAGAACATGAAGACAAGACAAGCGCTAACTCACAACTAGCGTTCTAATAGAAAAGAAAAGAAGGAAGCAGCATATAAATACACCTAAAAAAGGAAGAAAGAAGATTTATTATAAATCTTCTTTCTTCCTTTTTCCAGTGTATTTTTATGCTGCTTCCTTCTCTTCTATTAAAACGCCAGTTGGGAGTTAGCGCTTGTCCTGACTACATGTTCTGTCGTTTGTCCTTTGTCTAACCTTTGCGCTATTTAATTTTTATATCACGCATATCCAACTAGCCCACCTCAATATCTTAGTACAATTATTGGAATTCAATTACTCCCTAGAAAAGACCCTTTTCAAAAGTTCATCGAGCAACAGTGGCAGTCGCCATTGCTTGGACACGAAGCGCGTGATTGGGTCCGAGTTCTCGCCGAACGCTGACGTCCCAATCGTGTCCAATAGGAGCTGAGAGTATGTGATCAAGCGGTGGTGGACAGCCGACGGCACCGACTTTTGAAAAGGGTCTATTGTAACGAATACACTTATTTTGATCGCAGTTTTATCCTTAAGTTGTGTTAAAATGAGTAATCTCTAAGCTCCGAAGGCTTTGGTCACGAGCATCACGGTCACGGAATCTTTGTTGAACGAACGGGGGTTGCTGCGTCAGATCAGCCCTGGGGGACCCTGCAGTAATATGGTTGCCATTCCTGCCGTGGAGCCGTGCAGTGCGGAAGAAAACACTGTTCCAAAGCAAAAACGACAAGAAGCGTGTTTTGATTCGTTGTCTGCATCGCTGCCTTCGAACCTCTTTTCTTTTCACGCCGCACTCGCGACCAGAAAAGGAATCCCGGTAATCGGGTTAGCGTGGCCGTTGGTCGTGTTTCAGTTCTTAGAATAGAAACTCCGAATTTGTATGGCGGTGGTTAGTGTATTTTTATGTTGGTGGTGCTAGAACTCGGTAATTTTATGGGTTTTTTATGGAATGGTGTATTCGTTTTTAGATACCGAGTTACCCCCCCCCCCCCACAACTAAAATTTGTTTCGAAACATTTATTGTACATTATGTAAAATTTCCTTTTGATATAAAAGTACTAAAAAACAACATCAGTGTAAAAAGAACAATTATCGTGCAAGCACGCACGAAAACGACACTACCGATTCATCATTTTAACTAATATAAATATATTTATTTTTAGCTAGCTTTCCTCAGTTATGAGAGGCAGCATTATCGGTCAGTGGATTCATAGATGACTTTAAGATATTTATACTTATTCTGCAGTTTTATTTGATCCAGAAGATGGCCAATAGTCCTATATAATTGTAATTCAATTCACATTAAAAAATAATTCTTAGTATCGTTGTAAAGCAAATATTCTACGTGGAAAACTGCTCAATTATATGTCTAATATGACTAATTTCTTAGGTAGTGTTGGCACTCAATTATTGTTACTATAGGAACTGACAAGGTGAGAACGGCAGAAAGGAGCTTCAGTTCTACCACCTCCAACGCGAGCTTTCTGCCTTCGACAAGGCTTCGGCAACTTGTGCGTCTTCAGCACGCGTACACAGCAGTCAAAGCACGACGGAAGGCTTGTAGCGCGTGCTGAAGGCCGGGCGTTCGAAAGACACACATGCCGTTCTCATTTTGTAAGGAATAATAAATCGGGCAGTAATGTACAGTAATGTAAGGGCTCAAGCCGCTAACGGCTACAGCAAACAAACAAGTACAGTAAAACAAAATAAAACAGAAGCGGAATATATTCCGGAGTAGAGGACACGTGAGAGTACCGTGCAGTGTTGACTCGGGGTGATTAAGCCGGGCTATTTTCTCTGGGAACACGACACCGGCATTGGAAAAGGACGTGGAAGATAAGGGCGGAACGACATGCGGACTGTCACCACGGAGAACAAAAGACGAGTTTTTCGGAGGCATTCACAATGCAGAAACACGGCTTTGATTGGGGCTCAATTCCCTTTTGTAATGGGATATCTCGGGTGTCTCAACTCCGGGTCAAGACCCTGAGTGTTCCGATTGAAGATTGCGAGAACGAGCGTACACAAGCACACGACACACCAAAAATAGTATAGATGTATAGGGTTAGATTGACAAAAAGAAACCAGGTATTTTTCGGGCAAGAGAAAAGGTCAGCTAGAACGTTAGGAACAGAAACGTACAGAGTCGAAACAGACATATACACGCTGACCATGAACTGTGACTTTATACGTCTTCATCACCTTAACCCGAATTTCTTTTCTTTTGTTTCTTTTAACTCTACACATAAAATAAAGCCGAAATATTAAACTAACTTACGCATTTCCCTCTCACCCCACCCCACCATGCTCCAAAAAACATTTCATTCCTCTGATTTCCCCTAACGAGGATTTGCCACATCGCAAAAACTGTTTTTCTTTTTCTGACCGTGATGGACGGCATGATCATATATCCATCGGCGCTCTACCCAATGGCCATGGCCTCTAGAATATCACGAGCAAAGGCATTTTTTTGTCTTTTAAGAATAAAAATATTAGTAAATCTTGGACTGCACCCGCACGTTTGGCGATGGGCACAAGGATGCCCAGCCGCCCTGCCCTTTACCGGCGCTGCGTGTTCTCTGACTCGGTCGTTAATGCAGCAGCCCGTACGCCCGATGTAGCATTTCCCGCAGGACATTGTAATCTGGCGCGCGTTGATGTTCTTGAGTCGGTGGGTGACACCGTGGATGTAAGGCACTACTTGGATGTTCTTTTGTGGTGTCTGCTTTTGTCGTTCAATACTTAGTGATTTTCGAGACGATTTCAAGCATATGGTTTCACACATGACTCCTTGGAGGACAACGGGGGACCCACAGTCGCGTTGCCGGGTGATCTGTTTTTGAAAACTTGCGTCAACTTGAGGATGGCATGGCTTGCAAAGTGCAGATACAGAAGTCGTATTGGCAACACTTTGATGTTTTTTGAGTGGCCAGACTCTAATGGAAGAAAACCTTTGCCCAAGCGGGGTTCGTACCTCCAGCAAACATGTCCTTCTTTAAACGTATGTGCGAGGTTTAGGAAATTAATGGACTTGTTAACGGGTAGTTCGTAAGTGAATACCAATTCGGGGCAACATTATTAGAAGCTTCCCACGACCATGCTTCAGCATTCGTTTCTTTTTTCTTCATTCTTGATGTTTATGGTGCACAGGATCAGGAAGTCATCTAGGTAGCTAAAGATGGCTTAGATTCTGGCACCGTGCAGCACTGGCTAAATTTCTCATCTACCTCTGTGAGACAAGTCGCCCTTTGAGGCAGACTAACTTCAGGCTGTATAAACGTATACATACCAATGTTGCGATTTGGCACGTTCCTGTGGGGGAGATTAAGAGAGATTAGGATTTGCGTGAGTTATGTGGGGTGGGATGAGAAGTAAACATAAAATGGGCCATAAGTTAATTTAATTTATTGGCATTATATTATGTGCAGTATAAAATAAGGCAAGTGAATTTGGGTTAAGGTGATGAAGTACAATTTCAAAGTTGATAATCAGCGGCGTGTATGTCTGTTTCTTCTTTCCTAACGTCCTAGCTGAGCTTTTCTTTTGCATCAATGTATTAACTCGCTCAACTTCAGCCCGTTTTTTTTTTTTGGAAGGCATAAAAAAGTAGGCATCGCAGAAAACTGAAGGTTGGTGAGAATGTGACGTTAGCGGTGGTGATAAAATACGAAAATTTGAGCACACGATGCTCCTTGAACCAGAAGATACGAAAGAAAAAAACAAAATGCATGTGTGCGCAGACGTGCGCCTAAGCCTTATATTCATCAAATCAAAACTTAAGACTGTGGGCGCCCGTAGCATTTATTTCCGTGAAAAAAGTGTTCGTTAGAAGGACGATATTGTTTTTGTTTTTCGTGCTGACGAAATTTTTTAATAAAATACCTTCTGCAGGCGCCCACAATCTCAAATTCTCCTTTGATAAATATTAGGCTTAGGTGGACGTCGGCTCCGAAAAATTTTGTTTTTATTTTGTGTATTTTGATTCAGAAAACGTCCTGTGCCCGAACATTCGCATTTTATCACCGCCGCTAGAGTCCCATTCTTACCTAGTTTCACCATTCTGTAATGCGTAGTTTATTTCTGTTCGACGAGAAAGCGCGTTTTATTTTCTCGAACTAGCCCTGTAGAACGTGGCCCAATCTAAGAGTATACTCCTATTGAAGTGAACGGAGTCACACTAACGAGAAGTCTAGTATAATAATAAACTGATATCTCACATCGAAGTAACATTTGAGCAAATGTTGCTGTAAATATGCGCAATATTACAATAGGCGGACGCTCAATGAGTGAGTAAAGTAACGCGCTTAATATTGAACGAAACTTATTTCTAATGTGATGACGATGCAAACTATGAAATAGACGTTTAATAAAAATAAGCTTATGGCCATAATGAAAGTAAACCAATGCCACAAGCCTGGAAGCAAGCTGATGCTAAATATATCACTAGACCCATGGGAGTAAACTGATGTCTAATATTGAACTCAACTGCAAAACCTAATAATTTTTTTTTTAAATATACTGAACATTCGAAAAGCTATTCGCAAAATAGAAGATTAGTGGTCAAAACGCACGGCATCCCTAAACTCACAAATAAAAATATAGACTGCCATCTAAAGTGATTTGCACATTCCTGAACACAAACAGGTTGAAATCTAAATGTACCTTTATACCCGTGTTTTATGCGCTCTTTAAAATCTTTCAGTTCAAACGTTTTTAGAGAATCGGTGAACCGCGCTTGCCAATGAGCACGCGCAGAGCCGTAATCAGGAACCGATGCACCAATTTTCTAAAGATGTTTCTTCCAGAGACATCTAACTGTATTGTAAAAGAGGAGAATGTCATTTCTAGGTTCAATTTTGGGATAAAAACTAGTCACGGTACTTTCTACATTACTCTGAAGAAAAAATGAGGAAAGCAACATATGTTGTTAATATAAAAAGAAAACAATACGGAAACCAAAATAATACTTAAAGATCAGGTCACCTCTTGACATAAACGCATTAGAATGAATATAAAGAAAAATATATGATTATTAAATAGCGTTTAACAAATACGCGTGCGTTATTTGTGCTCCCATTGTCAGGATATCCTAACCTTGCTAGCGAGAATTCGGAGTAGCCCAGAAATTTGCGAATTAATGTAATCTCAGGAACACTTGGTATTCTGTAAAGAACACTGATGACACGACACGTGCCCCAACCCGTTCTACTTTTTTCACAATCAGTAATAAAATTCCCACTACAAACAAACACCACAACAAACACAAACAACCGCGAAACACACAAAATATCATGTGTGTGTGCTCAAGAAACCAAGCTAAAAAAAAGGAAAACAATCTCTTTTCATTCACAAGCCGTCCCGTACTTTACATATTCGATGCAGGTACTTAGTTTATCGCCACGAGCTTTTATTTATTTATTTATCAATACTGCTAACATTTTTTCACTGGCTGTGGCAAAAGGTGATAGTGCGCTCTACTGCACAAAAAGTTACTCAAATGTAAGTCTGATAAAATGTAATACATACACAATAACATTCTGCAAAAGCAAAAGCAACAACAACAATACAGAAAAATAGAAGATTGACTTTGCACGGAAAGCCTTCCAGTGCAGTCAAAAATAATTTGTCTGGTGACGAACTGACATGAACTTCAAAAAGACCCTTTAAATGTTTAATCGTTCCTCGAAGGAAAAAAAAAACACTTTTGACGAGTTAATACGACAAAAAAATATAGAATACCGACCTATTTTGCAAATGTCGCGCAGCTCGGACTTGTCGTGCCGTTGACTACCTAAAACAAATATATTAAAATTGTCATTCACTAATGTTTTACAAACTCTAGCCTCGCTACTTAACACGCCATGCTCATAAAAAATCAAGTTGGGTTTTATAGTACCGCGGGGTAACAGAAACGTTAATTTTGAATAATGAGTGAGTGAGATAATTTATTGGGGACGTTTTCATTCGAGATGCGGATAAATACCTTAATAAAAATGCAATTAAACTCTTCACAAAGGTACTTTTATGTGGCGCATTTATCGCACTAAACGTTTATGAGTGTTGGTTTTAGAGAAAAATGGAAACCAAATGATTTTCTTATTATTTCGATCGCAAGAGAGGAAGAAGGGAAGAAACCGGCTGGTTGACGCCGCTGTTCAGAGATGGTATCCCACAAGCTTGGATATCCTGGACCTGCTTTCGGGCGTTCAACTCAAAGAGGCCTTTACGTTTTTGTTTCATATGTTGTGCCACCTCTGAGTACGCTGCGTAAACCAGGCGACTATTTTTCGTTTGACTCCCTGGCAATAGGAGTAAGTGTTTCTCGCTAGAAACCTGCATTTATAATGCTTATTGTGATAAACATTCACCACCTAAAAACACCTTTCTTTAAAAGTTTTATCGCACTCTGTGTATAGACTTCATTATACGAACTTGATTACGCCCGGATAGCGCTTGAAAGCACCCCGTAGTAGTAGGGACGACTTTGATCTCTAGCCGACCAGCTCTCCCTCCAGACCAGAAAAGGTTGGTCGGATCGTGAACAAACGATTCGTTATCTTCTACCCACCCACAATCTGTAATGATATTCTCCTAAGCCCATCCGGAACACCTTCGGTATCGACGGGCACATCTGTCGCGCTGCTGCGTCTCGTCAAGTTTAAGCGTCTTTGCCGCTTGGAACGGATTGGGGTGCTGGGTTGGGGGGTCACTAATGATGACGTCACGCGGAGGTCTTGTATTCTAGGTGGTATTGCTCCAACCAGCTTGCACAAAAGCAGCGGAAAACAAGGGACAGGACGGAATGAATGAGTTTGCCCTCGGATTTGTATTGGACGCCTCCAGAGACGACCAGCCTTTCTTCGCTTTCTTGTTGCCACGGAAAGCAGACGACAGGTCGGGCCCTTCATTTGTTAAAGGTTTCTTTGTGACACCAGCCCCGAACCGGCGAGATTGAATGGGACGCCATGATTTAGTGTCCACTTCCGGGAACGTGGAACGGTGCACATCGCAACCGCCAGCGTAAATCACGGAACAGTTCATGATCGGCGACGATCAATTCGCTGCGTCGCAGGAAGGGAAAAGCAATGACGAAGGAGTGTCAGCCGCTGTACCGAGGCCGCATCGTGAAATATCGGCGCGGTTCGTGGGCACGTGGAAGTGGGTGCCAGTGCAGGATTGATATTGGCGGCACGTTTGCTAAGATTAACTCAGAACGCAGATACAGATGTAAAAAAATACGATACAGCGGAGAAAAAGGATCGTAAAAAAATTATCATAAACGTGCCAAGTCACTCGGGTTTCTTGAGAATCTTCACAAGACGTCTATGAGACATTATACGGAGTGCAAGTTCGTCTGCTCTTTTCAAACCTCGTGCCTTCGTCCACCCGCCAGATGCGTCCACGAGTTTTCGTCTTCCCTCGATCCTGACCAATAACGGCGTGCGCTTTGGTTGCTTTGACATCGCGCGTTGCCTGCGCGTTCTTTCTGAAGTCCTTTCATTTGTGTAGATCTTGGGGTGGTCCGATCCGTCGAAAACGCGTTTTCGAACACTTTCTCGCCGTATAGTCGTGGACAACATAACGCTATTGAAAAAAAGACCTTTCAGCCCTGATGTGTTATGGGACCCTACTAGACCTTCAAGACTTCAGACTTCAGCACTTCAAACTTTAGCCCTTCAGACTTCAAGACTTCAGACTTCAGGCTTCAAGACTTCAGACTTCAGGCTTTAGACTTCAAAACTTCAGACTTCAAGACATCAGACTTCAGCACTTCGGCCTAACCCCTTAGCCAACATACCTTAGAAATGCAGCTTTCTGGAAAGCCGCGACAAATGAAAATGTATGTAAAGCGTTTACTCAAACCCGCGCGCAAGCAGCTGCAGACAAGTGATCAGACCGAATAGGGACAACCGAGTTGTTTTTCGCAAAATATATATATATATATATTTCGAGGTACTCACAATGCCACTGGGATAAATTCCTGAGACGTAAGGTAGTTAAGCTAATGAATCAGAACAGACACACCGCTCGGAGTGGAACTCAGCACCGACCTCGAGTGCCCGAAGCACAAAGAGCACTTCAAGGGATATGCGCGATGGGATATGCGCGATGCTACACGGACGAATCCGTCGACTACGAAGCACGCACAGTAACAGCCGCAGCACGTTGTTGACAGACTTTGGAGCACGAGCAGCGGAACGCCTTTGCTTTGCAGGCTCGGTGACAGCCGAGCTGCCGGCGCTTCGCCGGGCCCTGTCCTTGGCTGAAGCAGAGAGTGCGCCCTACCGCCTGGTAATCCTGAGCGACTCGAAGGTGGCACTGACCCATCTCGCCAACCTGGAGCGTGCACTACCGCTCACCGGAGAGTTGGCGAACGCCGCGATTATGTTGCAGCGCTCTGAATGGAGAAATGCCTTCCAGTGGCTGCCGGCCCACTGCGGCACTCGAGGGTATGGAGGCGGATCGCTTGGCGACTTCGGCTCAGGGCGACGACGCTTGTCCGACCTCCAGCGTGGCGACGTTCTCGGACGCACGAGTCCTGGTGAGTTGGGCCATCCGTGTGCACCACCCAGATTTCATTTCATTTCATTTATTTGACCCTTAAATGCCCACAGGGGGCTTTACATAAGGGGGGGGGGGGCAAATTTAAACATTCAAAATATCACAAACAAACAAAAGACTAGGGTGTTAATGAACGCGGGCAAACAGGACGCTAGGTGGTGACGAGAGAGGAAATGACAGATCTGAAGTTATTGCATTCTGTGATGCTCACAATAGATTCCGGGAGGTTGTTCCAATCAGTAATAGCCAATTGTAGGGGAGAAAATTAGAATAGGTTAGTCCTAGGCGTAGCCAGTTGAATTTTGAGTGGATGGTCAGTGCGGGGGGAGATGTGGGTGGCCGGTGGGCAGTATTCATCTTTTGTTAAAGGAAAATTATAATATATTTTGTGCAGGTGGGTAAGACGTGATACTTTTCGCCTGTGTTTTAAAAGAGGGAGGTTTAATTTTGCTTTCATATCGGTAACACTTGTAGGCTGATAATTGCGGAGAATGAAACGTGTAGCCCGGTTCTGAACAGCTTCCAATTTTTCTTCCAGATACAACTGATGGGGGTTCCAGACAATGAATGCATACTCGAGTTGAGGACGGATGAGAGAATTGTATGCGATGAGTTTTGTTTCTTGCGTGGCCTTATAGAGATGGCGCTTTAAAAATCCCAAACTTCTGTTTGCTTTCGCTGATATGTAGTTTATATGAGGCTCCCATGATAAGTTATGGTTAAAGTAGATGCCAAGATACTTGTAAGACGTTACGGCTTCAATTGGTATGGTAGAAAGTGAATAGTCAATCTGAGTAATGGTTTTTTTAGTAGTGAAGTTAAGAAATTTTGTTTTGTTAACATTGATCTCCATTTGCCACTCTCGACACCACGCTTGAATTTGTGACAAGTCATTTTGAAAAGGGTACAGTCAGTTACACTCATTATTTTTCTATAAATCACGCAGTCGTCCGAGTACAATCTAATAGTGGAATTCAGAAGATCCGGCAGGTCATTAATGTAAATTAGAAACAACAATGGACCCAGCACGGTTCCCTGCGGTACTCCCGATTTAACAAGTTTTTGTGACGAACGATTGCTGTCTATAATAACGTTATGTGTTCTGTTTGAAAGGAAGTTTTCAATCCAGTTTATAATGGACGTTTCTACTTTAAGTGCTTTTAATTTTTGGATAAGACGGCAATGTGGGACTTTATCGAACGCTTTTTTAAAATCAATGAAGATAGCATGAGTTTCATGTTTTTTTATGTAGGTTATGGTGGATGTCCGTTAAAAATTCGAAAAGCTGAGATTCACAGGAGTACGACCGCCGAAAACCGTGCTGGTTTGTAAAGAGTATATTATTGACACATAAATAATTTATGACATTAGAATAAACGACATGTTCTATCAATTTACTTACAACAGAGGTTAGAGATATGGGTCTGAAATTGGTAGGGACATCTTTTGCGCCACCTTTAAAAATCGGGACAACCATCGCAGATTGCCAGTCATCCGGAACAACACCAGAGTCAAGTGATTTTTGAAATATGCGGGATAAGAGCACACTAGATATGTCACTTGTAATCTTGAGCAACTTTGTAGTTATGAGGTCAGGACCGGGAGCCGAGTTTGATGGTAAATTTGATATTAATTTTGAAATTCCGTCATTTGTTACAATGATCTGATCCATTTGGGAGGTTATAAGATATTCTGGGCAGTAAGAGGGTAATGGAAAAACTTCATCAGTGAACACTTCACTAAAGAAAGCACAAAACAGTTCACAGGTCTCGGCGGTCGGTAAACTTTTTCCAGAGGCGTCAGTTAAGCTGACCGAGTCCTTTACTTGCTTTGGGTTCACAGCGGACCAAAACTTTTTGGGGTTTGTTTTCATTATATTACAAATATCATAGTTAAAAAACTTATCTTTCGCATTTTTTATTTCATATTTGCAAGTTAAATAACACTCCTTGTATTTTAACCATGAAATAGCAGTCTGAGATGCCTTTGCGGCACGAAAGAGCCTATTCTTTTTATTTAGCAACCGCTTCAAACGTGCTGAAAACCACGGGTTCGAAAACGACGTGTGAATGGTTAGTTTCGGAATAAATTTGTCACACAGCTCAAGCAGTTTACATTTAAACAAAATCCAGTTTTCATTCAGAGACCTAGAGTCAAATTCCTCTAAAAACCAAGCTGAAAATAGCGAAATGTTTTGATTAATAGCGTCGAGGTTTGCCCTAGAGTAACTGGAAATTTTTTTTTGCCCGAAGAGGTTGCTCACATGATGGAATGAAAAGTTCAACATTAATAGATATGTGGTCACTTAATGGTTCCATATACACAGTTTTTGCAACTAAATTGGGTTTTGAAATAAAAAAAAGGTCAAGCATGGCTTCACCACGACTGGGTTTATTAACTATTTGAGAAAGCGCAAAAGAGTATATAACGTCAACAAAATCCCGAGACTGTTTTGGAAGGTTCAGCCACAATAAAAATGGTATTTTATCAGACAGAATGGACCACTTAATTTCAGGGTAGTTGAAATCGCCAGAAATAACAAGTACATCATTTGGGTATAAAAGAATTAGACTCGAGAAAATCATGAAGTAGCGGAGCAAAATCCAGAACACTTGGGGGCTTATAACAAGCAACTACAATGATAAACATGGTAGGCATTTTTATTCTAACCCAAACGGCTTCAAAGGTTGGAACAGTACCAGAACAATCAATGCGGTATGTCTTTTTGACTGCTACAAGCACACCTCCTCCCTTTCGGCCTGCTCTGTCATTACGAAAAATAAAATGTGAGGGGTGTATGGTTAAGTTCCGAGTTTGATATATCGTCTGTGAGCCAAGTTTCTGTTAAAATGATAACGTCGGCTGAGAATGACTGGACTGCCGACAGAAGGTCGTCCTGCTTTGCATAAACACTTCTAGTGTTGGCAACGAAAAAATTTAGACTTGAAACGGGGCGAGAGCAGCTTTCGGGGGAGGAGGAACGCGGTGGATGATTGTGGGATTGCTATGCAGGGAGTGGTTTCACCGAGTTAGATTGTTTATCGTAAATGTACTTTAAGTTACCCATTATCAACTTGTCATGCCGAAGCTTAAAATCTTGCCCCTTAGATTTTGCAAACGTGACAAGTTCTTTTCTTGCATTACGGACATCGATTGAATAATCATCACTTAACCGGAAATTAGTTCCCTTCAGTTTGAACGCCTTTGACAAGATCAGCTCTTTTTCTTTGTAGGAGTTGAATTTTACAATGAGAGGCCTCGGAGACGCCCGGTTTTCACGAAAAGAGCCAAGCCTGTGGGCACGCTCGATAGCAGCAGGGAGAATTGCGACGCCAAGCAATTCGTTGCAAAAGGCAATAACGCTTTCCTCAGATTTTGCCCATGTTTCACCGCGAACGTCAGGAAGGTTGAAAAACAAAAGATTCTTACGTCTAGACTGGTTTTCTAGGTTTTCACATTTCTGCATTACACGTTCAAGGTCTGCACTGGCTCGTGCATTCATTGTGGAAATCGAAGCGACTTCATCTTTTATCACTTTTAAGGCAGAGACATCTCGGTCAATAGCGTTCATCTGCGTCCTCAACTCCCCAAGAACTTTGTCAGTTTCTTTTTGCTTTTATTGTAATGATTTTATCTCATTTAAAATTGCAGCTTGACCTGCAGAAAGGCTGTTTAACGAGGCGAGAATCTGCGAAAGCGGGGAGATGTCCTCAGAAACAAGGGTATCCGGGCCGGGATTAGTTTCAATATCCCCAGACAGTAGAAGCAAGTTTGCTACAAAATCAACGATAAATGACAGTTTCGCAGCACACTGCGATAAATTACGCCAGATAAGAATCAAACGTTTGTACACGTCGGGAGGGCACGACACCGCAATCACACAGACATTGTTATCTCGGTAAGACGTCGAAAAAACACCAACCTGAGAAGTAACAGGGTATAAGTGACGCATCCTAGTTTCAGTGCCGTGCCCAAGTAGCTTCGATGAGTGCAGCCGGTTTTGTAGTCTCGCCACACCCCCTTCGTCAGGTGATACCGGCAAGTGTTGCCAGTTGAACTTTACAGAGTCCGCCGGAGTTGACGAAGACGGTGCCAATCCACAGCACTGCCAAGTCGACGGGGAAAAGCGGTGGTGTACCGCGGCGGGTCCGGTTAGGACATCGTGCGCGGTAAAAATCGGCAAGGCCAGCAGCACGGTGAGGATGACACTGGCAGCAGCGACCTGAGAAGTGGGTTCCGGAAGAAATGTCCCCGGAAAAAACGTCCCCGGAAAACATGTCCCCGGAAAAAAAGTCCCCGGAAAATATGTCCCCGGAAAAAAAGGCCCCAGGTGGAAAGTAGGAAAAAATGGCCCCAAAGGGACATTTGTTCCACTGCCGTACGATCCGCTTTTGACTTTTGTGTATGAATCTAGAGTGTGTCATTTCATTCCTGACTTTGTAACATTGCATCTCAACTGTTTTTCTTTGTTTTTTCATTGTGAAATAAACATTTATAACAATTCTAGCCAAACCAAATTATTGTGTTAGGGAAATTTGAGAAGTACTTGTGTGCCATTTCCAAATAGGTAAAGAGCGCGACGTTTTTGTTTGCTTTCCATTGTGAAATAAACATTTATAACAATTCTAGCCAAAACCAAATTATTGTGTTTGGGAAATTTGAGAAGTACTTGTGTGCCATTTCCAAATAGGTAAAGAGCGCGACGTTTTTGTTTGCTTTCCATTGTGAAATAAACATTTATAACAATTATAGCCAAAACCAAATTATTGTGTTTGGGAAATTTGAGAAGTACTTGTGTGCCATTTCCAAATAGGTAAAGAGCGCGACGTTTTTGTTTGCTTTCCATTGTGAAATAAACATTTATAACAATTCTAGCCAAAACCAAATTATTGTGTTTGGGAAATTTGAGAAGTACTTGTGTGCCATTTCCAAATAGGTAAAGAGCGCGACGTTTTTGTTTGCTTTCCATTGTGAAATAAACATTTATAACAATTCTAGCCAAACCAAATTATTGTGTTAGGGAAATTTGAGAAGTACTTGTGTGCCATTTCCAAATAGGTAAAGAGCGCGACGTTTTTGTTTGCTTTCCATTGTGAAATAAACATTTATAACAATTCTAGCCAAAACCAAATTATTGTGTTTGGGAAATTCGAGAAGTACTTGTGTGCCATTTCCAAATAGGTAAAGAGCGCGACGTTTTTGTTTGCTTTCCATTGTGAAATAAACATTTATAACAATTCTAGCCAAAACCAAATTATTGTGTTTGGGAAATTTGAGAAGTACTTGTGTGCCATTTCCAAATAGGTAAAGAGCGCGACGTTTTTGTTTGCTTTCCATTGTGAAATAAACATTTATAACACTTCTAGCCCAAACCAAATTATTGTGTTTGGGAAATTTGAGAGGTACTTGTGTACCATTTCCAAATAGGTAAAGAGCGCGACGTTTTTGTTTGCTTTCCATTGTGAAATAAACATTTATAACAATTCTAGCCAAAACCAAATTATTGTGTTTGGGAAATTTGAGAAGTACTTGTGTGCCATTTCCAAATAGGTAAAGAGCGCGACGTTTTTGTTTGCTTTCCATTGAGAAATAAACATTTATAACAATTCTAGCCAAACCAAATTATTGTGTTTGGGAAATTTGAGAAGTACTTGTGTGCCATTTCCAAATAGGTAAAGAGCGCGACGTTTTTGTTTGCTTTCCATTGTGAAATAAACATTTATAACAATTCTAGCCAAAACCAAATTACTGAGTTTGGGAAATTTGAGAAGTACTTGTGTGCCATTTCCAAATAGGTATAGAGCGCGACGTTTTTGTTTGCTTTCCATTGTGAAATAAACATTTATAACACTTCAAGCCCAAACCAAATTATTGTGTTTGGGAAATTTGAGAAGTACTTGTGTGCCATTTCCAAATAGGTAAAGAGCGCGACGTTTTTGTTTGCTTTCCATTGTGAAATAAACATTTATAACAATTCTAGCCAAAACCAAATTATTGTGTTTGGGAAATTTGAGAAGTACTTGTGTGCCATTTCCAAATAGGTAAAGAGCGCGACGTTTTTGTTTGCTTTCCATTGTGAAATAAACATTTATAACAATTCTAGCCAAAACCAAATTATTGTGTTTGGGAAATTTGAGAAGTACTTGTGTGCCATTTCCAAATAGGTAAAGAGCGCGACGTTTTTGTTTGCTTTCCATTGTGAAATAAACATTTATAACAATTCTAGCCAAAACCAAATTATTGTGTTTGGGAAATTTGAGAAGTACTTGTGTGCCATTTCCAAATAGGTAAAGAGCGCGACGTTTTTGTTTGCTTTCCATTGTGAAATAAACATTTATAACAATTCTAGCCAAAACCAAATTATTGTGTTTGGGAAATTTGAGAAGTACGTGTGTGCCATTTCCAAATAGGTAAAGAGCGCGACGTTTTTGTTTGCTTTCCATTGTGAAATAAACATTTATAACAATTCTAGCCAAAACCAAATTATTGTGTTTGGGAAATTTGAGAAGTACTTGTGTGCCATTTCCAAATAGGTAAAGAGCGCGACGTTTTTGTTTACTTTCCATTGTGAAATAAACATTTATAACAATTCTAGCCAAAACCAAATTATTGTGTTTGGGAAATTTGAGAAGTACTTGTGTGCCATTTCCAAATAGGTAAAGAGCGCGACGTTTTTGTTTGCTTTCCATTGTGAAATAAACATTTATAACACTTCTAGCCCAAACCAAATTATTGTGTTTAGGAAATTTGAGAGGTACTTGTGTACCATTTCCAAATAGGTAAAAAGCGCGACACTTAACACAAACAAGCGATCGTTAGCTTTTTTATATTTTTCTTATAGAAACTAAAGGTTAATTGTCATTAAGAGTGCTTATTTGTGGATATTATGCAGACGGTAAAATTTCGTTCCCACTAATACTCTTTCTAAGTAAAATGTGAAAATACGCCGATGTCGTGTTCGCGCTAACAGTGTCGCGATGTGTAAGTATTTCGCAGAATTGTATATTTCCTTATTTGTTGGGGCCGTTTTTTCCTACTTGCCACACGGTACCATTTTTCAACAAGGACATATGACCGGACCGCCCGAAGGCCATGAGGATCAGGGAAACCCAGAGATAGAAAATCCTTTGGGGACATTTTTTCCTACTTTCCACCTGGTTCCTTTTTTTCCGGGGACATTTTGTCCGGGGACTTTTTTTCCGGGGCCATTTTTTCCGGGGCCATTTTTTCCGGGGACATTTTTTCCTACACCCCTGAGAAGTAACAGGGTATAAGTGACGCATCCTAGTTTCGGTGCCGTGCCCCGAAACTAGGATGCAACCGAAAACAGCCCCATGCCGCCCAAACTCCCGAAGAACCTGCCGAGGAAAGTCGCCGCAGGAATGCACAGACTTCATTCGCACAAACAGCGTCTTCGCACGAGCTCACCGAGCGTCAACAGCCAACAGGAACAAAGACTTTCGCGCCGACCTACGACCGTTGCCAGCGGCAGCAAATTGACCAATTCGGACGCGGGGATGTCACGGCGACTCTGATTTCAAGGCGCCCCTCCTAGTCGCGCGCTAATAAAACCGGACTACTTTGCTTCCGCGGCACTCCGCATTCCGGATGCCGTGGTCTGCGTCATCACAAACCCCCTCTCCCAAAGATAAGGAGAGATCTTTATAGTGCGAGGGTGCGGCCGAGATTCGCTTCGGCAGCCCGAAGACACGTTTGAAAGCCGCGATCTTATGCCGGCAACTTCTCAATAAATGGCATTTTCAATGCTTCGCTTCTGAAGCAACGATCACGAGCTGGTGGGCCTTGAATTCGTAAATATTGAAACTCTGTATACACGCAGACGGTGCTAGGAAATGTAAGTAAAAATAAGCAATACGTCTAAGTCCGTCTGTTGTCCGTCGCATGTCACACATTTCGGACCGGCTTGGCTTACTTAGTTGGGCGGGAGCCTGGGTCGCTGGGTGGCCAACTCGCAGCGCCGAATTTTTGAGGCGAGATTGTTTGATAAAGCTAGCTTGATAAACGTCTACCTGTTCTCAATGTGCGGCTATATGTGGGCATCGCTTGCAGTCAATGAGTCTCGATCACAGCAATATTCGCTTCGTCTACACAATGAACCAATATAAAGAGCGACACAACAGGTTTACGCACTCGCGTCACCGAAGTCGGCTGCCGATGAACACAGCACGTTTACGCACTGCCGTCTCCGGATAAATTCTCCGAGGTCCTCCCTATAATGTCTGATGGGTTTCAAAGACCCTTTAGAACGGCCCTGAAAGGCCACACAGACCTTTTAAAATGACCCTGAAGGAACGCACACCTCTCAGAAAGATATCTTGATGGGCCCCACAGACCTACTAGAGAAGCCTGGTTGGCCCATCAGACATTTCAGGATATCCTAAAAGGCCTCTCAGGCCCTCATAGGAAATCCTAGTGGGCCTCATAGACATTTGTTTCAATAGGGAAGGTTCATGGGGCGAGGCGAATCTCGAGCATCTTATTAACGCTCCGCAGTCAATCCGATAGCAACATAAACCGATTAGAAACGCCGAAGAGCGAACCATAAACTTAGGGGCGGGAACATAGTAAGCAGCGCCCTCTGTTTCTTAAGCTGTCAATGTTTATGTAACAGGTTGATGACGTCCACAGCATTATGTTTGCTCCCAGGGCACATCCGGCGTGTCTCGGTAACGTCTCGTATCAGCCGTCTGCAATACCTCGCTTGTCATACAGATTGTTGCTGAAAGGAACGCTGCACCCCTCGCCATGTTTCAGATGTTGCTTCAAGGTTGCGGCGATGACTGGAAATGAGAACGTACACGAACACTTTTCTTTTCACTAAGACAGGTCCCTGAACATGAACGATGGTCAAGGGTCAGTTGTGAAAGTTAGATTGTTTGTTAGCGTTGGGTTGGTTCACACTTTAATGGAATAGACGCGAGGCCAGTCATTGATAGTGTGCTCTGGTTGGGCGATTTCTACTGCCGTTATTGTATATATCACTACTAAACTCCCGCACATATTTGTCTTTAAGATCACTGCAATCTACTTGTGAAATGGTGTATGAGGGTGCTTCTTCTCTCATGGTTTTAGCAGGAGTGAATGCTATTTACATGATGACGGCTCGCTTTTTCATTGGCTACAAGCTTGACATGTTACATTTCTCTCGCCTGCTTGTACAAGTGAAAAAAGAAATCGCTCCTTTAGATTTCAGCCAAAAGTTAATTAGAAATAAATGTAGCAGTAACAATGCAGCTGTGTTTGTTAGTAGTAGTGGTATACGTGCCCCGGAAAAATAACCTTTCATTCCTAATGTGTTTTAAAACCCTCCCAGCTCTCCACCTCCTTAGCCCTCTACGTTTATAATCCCTTTAAACCATCAGACGTTTGAGACTTACTTGGTCCCTCAATCTTCTAGACGCCTACCCGTTTAGCCTGCAAGCCTCGCATGACGGCAATGCAGCCTAAGGCAAAACGAAGCATGGTTAGAGCAAGTGAGTGTGAAACATCAGTCGTAATTGTAGTTGTAGAAGATCTCATTGCAAGTTTGTTTAACATATGAAGCTTGATATAGTGTTAAAACTTAGCGAAAAACCCTAACATGACACCAACACCTGCCCCAGTTGAATGGATAATCATTACTAATCACGATCACGGTGGCCTCCCTGGTTTTGTCGCTGGGGCAGAGATAGACTGAGGGGCCTGCTTAAGTATCTGCACACTGGTCGGCTGAAGTTATTGTAGGCGATTGATCTCAGGCGTTCGGCGAGAGGCCAACAATGAATGGCTGTTCGGCCCGAACGCCCAATACAAACTAGCCAGCCGTAGACCCTTCCTAGACCCTTCGGAATAACCTCTAAGGATCATCTGCTCTCCAGGTAAAGATATTGACAGGCTCCACAGACCTTTTAGAGTGATCTTGAAGCAAAACATGTTCTCCCCACAGACTCATTAGAGAGATCTTGAAAGGCCATGTGCCCTTCCGAGAAAGATGTTGCTTTCCTCCGCAGACCCTTTAAAGTCGGACCCTTTAAAACCAGACCCTTTAAAGCCAGACCCTTTAGTATTATCTTGAACGGTTACGTACTCTTCAGGGAAAGATTCTGACCGTCTTCACAAACCTTTTTAGTGAAATCCTTAAGGGTCACGTGCTGTCCCGAGAATATTCTGACAAACCCTGCTGACATCTGAGAAAACTATGACGGCCCTCTGAAATCGTTCATAAAAATTAAAGGAGTCATCAAAACACCTAAAAATTATGGTGGGCCTAACAAACATCTTTAATAGGTCATTTTCTCTCGGCCAGGGGACTCTGTAGAGGCCACGAGACGCGACCATAAAAGAGGTGCCTCCGGTAGTGTTGGCGAGACGCGATCATTTAATGCTGTAGTTAAGTGACGTCCTAGCCTCCCACCATGCACGATCCACGACCATACACTTGTGATTGTCAGCGTCCCTCAGCGTCTGTTCATATGCGCTAACCGAGAGTTTGAAAGGACGCAACGTGACGTACAACGAAACGCAACCTAAAAATATTCCATTTGGCCACCCAGGGGCGCTGCTCGAAACTTGAGAGCTAAAGGTTTATAGACTACAGTAGTGGCAATGTGTTATGATTGTGATTACCAAATTTGGCTAGTGCATTTCTATTTCCATTAGTCACGAAGCTAACAAAAGTGGAAAAGCTGCGCTCTGGCCCAACCAAGCAAAAACTGACCTTGACACGAGTGACCATGCTTTACACGTCTGAGTAGCCGCGCATTTGGTGGAACAGCCAAAAAGGTTTCAATTTCAGGCTTGCATAGGAATGAGCCAAGCGTTATATGAATTTCGAAAACAGGCATCGCAAATCAAGTGCTCGGCATGCAGGTCTGTAATTTTACCGCGTGTTTTGAGACGATAAGGGAGAGGTTAAGCTGCAGAGCTACCACCGTCCTCGCCGTCTGCGAAAGCGCAGTAGCAGACGACCGACGCGCGGAGAGGGAGTTTTTAATCGAAAGACGCGGTTTTTCCTCAGCGTCTCCAATGATAACGTGGGACAGAACGTTGCGGTTCGCTTTCCGATGAATAGCGCTGCGTAGGCCTGTTTCTTTCGGCCAGGGGGCTTTGTAGGTTTCGCAAGACGCCACCACAAAGGAGACACTGTAGCCTCCGCTAGCGTCTGCGACACGCGACAATGGACATTTTCCGAGAAGCGTTCTGCGCACGCGCGAGCACTCGATGCCAAGCGGCGGAAGTCGGCACTAGAAATCGAGGAAATTCGGAAGGAGGGTGTGGATCAGCGAGTAGAACACGTAATTGCAACATATATATAATTGTGTTACACAAAAAAAGAAAGTGGACGGAAAGAAAAACATGACGTTTGGGTGGACGCCACAGATCCCCCTCTTTAGAGTCGCGTTGGTCACGCGCCGCTGCTCGGAGAGCGAAGAAACTGGTAGCGTAGCTCCCATTATCGATTGCTAGCGCAGGTAGGTCACTTCCTCGATTTTTAGTTCGTGCAGCCACCGCCTGGTGCCGTCGGTATGTGAAAAAGGTCCATTTAGCCCTGGCATCACGCGGCTTTCTAGCGCCTTATCATGCACGTCTGTCAGCGTCTGTCTACTCGCGCTAACGGGGCATTTGGAAGGACTAATAAATATGTAACTCAACAAATGAACAGTGAAGATTGCTCTTGTGCGTCCTGCAAGAACATATATTGATTTCCTTCTGGGTTTTTTAATAATTCCTGTTTTATATAAACGCTAAGAGGCGTGATGACGCTCAACCGAAACGCGACCTACGACTGCTAATTTTTGATCATCAGGCTCGCTGGTCAAAACTTGGAGAGTTTCAGGTCCATAAGGAATGTCGAGGACGCGCATTGAAGAAAGACGGAAACAAGGAAGGAAAGAAGGAAATAGGTGGAAAGATATAAAAAATTGAGTTTTCCGGGGTTGCTGAAGCAACAAACCCGAAAGCATAAATGAGTGGCAAACACCGAAAGCACAAAAAAGAGGCGCAAAGAAAGACTAGAGCTTGATCATATTTCAGTCTCAGAGCCGGAAATGCGCAAGAAACAACAAAACTTGTATAATGAAGAGAAATTGTAGAAGTCTCTACGTACAAAACTCTGTACAAAAGGCTGCGACACAAAAGGCTGCGGGGAACAAAGACTGCTTTTCAGAAATAAAAAAAAATGATTATAACAAAAGTTTTCTAGAAATATCAAGTGTATATAAAATTGCAAAAAGAGGCAATTGAAAAAAGTTAACTGATTAAAAAAGACGCAACTTTACAGTGTGTAGGGTACAACGGGAACAAAGGAGAAAAACATCACAATGAACAAATAAGGAGTGGCAAGTATAAAGGCCGCTGAATATCAGGCTGACAAAAATAATCCCTGGAGAAGGGGAACAAGAGGGACAAAGGACAAACACAAATCCCCAAACACACCTAGGTGACTGGTGCGCGACCGAAAAAAAAACGGCCTGGTCCGGGTATCGAACCCGGGACCTCTCCATTACAGTTGGAGCGCTCTACCAATTGAGTTCACCAGGGGTTAGACGTCAGTAGAGCAAACGGGTTTTATCAGCCGCCACCAGTCTAACACCAACAAGGGTGAAGCTTGCGATTCAAGGTTATTATTATAATGCAATTAAATGCAAAGGTGTAAGCGAGCTGGACAAGGCCTTTCTAAAGATACACGTGCGTAAGACCGGAGCTACAAAAAAGAAAGCAGGATCGAATGCGCTCCACAGACAAAACAATAAAATATTAAAATTCGACAAAGAGACGGCACTGCTGCTTTATCAAGGGCATAACATTTCCAAAATCTGCAAAGAGGCCAGATAATATTATCAGAACACAAAAAATATCGAAGGAAACGAATCTATCCAGCTGGGTTCTACAATCATGTCTTCCTGACAAAATGCGTATCCGAGCCCAGCAAACGAGACCGAGGTTCGGTAAGAACGGCCCCCCAGCCTGAACTACTCTGAACGGGCGACAGTGGTGCCGCCTCGCGCGTTCTCATGCATCAGCTGGCCGTGCGGAAGGTTCGACCGATAAATATGTAATTCTTCTTCGCGACTGCGAGAAATGGCCGTGGTGTCTTCGGCGCCGCTGCGTGACGGGTCACCAGTGTTGCACGCGTAACTTAAAAAAATAACAAAATAAGGTATTCGTTACCTGCAAAATAAAGGGAACGTGTTACCGACCTACATTACCCAGAAATAGAAGGCACGCGTTACCATTATAGTTACCGATAAAATGAAACACACGTTACTTTTGAGTTACTATTTTTTATCAGTCAAAATGATTTACTCTTCTGACGCTACAGGTATGCCTAAGCCTCATATATAAAGCAAGTGGGAATGTTTTTTGCCGAGATATGAAGGCAAAATGTTGAAGTTATGTGGGATTTGTGCGAGAATTCATATAATTTGACACCTAAAAACACGAAAAATTGTAATTGCAACTTTTTTTTAAAGTTTTAGCAATATCTAACGAGTAACGCAACTACGTTACCCGTTACACAAAAAAGTAGCTTAAGCAAGTCATAAGCTGCTTTATTGAAACCCTAACGAGTACGTTACAACTACGTTACAGAAAAAAAAGGAATGTGTTACAGAGAACGCCGTCATAATTATAACGAGTTACTGCCAACACTGGGGATCGCACCCTCGACAAATGGGAATCGATATATGAAACCTATATCTCGCTCTTTCCTATTTTTGTTTTCTTTCTCGCTTTGTGCTTTTTATATAAGGTTTGCGAAACAAGGCGCAGATATTCCAGGCGCACGTGAGTTAACATGAGTTTTTCCACAGTAAAAATATCTCAAAATTTTAGGTTTGGAAAGGCGGCCCACTTTAAATAAAGTGTCTTCTGAAATATACCGAAACCAACGAAAAATAAAGTTTGCACAATTACGCTTATTAGACTGCATTAAATGGCCGCCACAGCTGAGTCTGCCAATAAAGAATTCAGGTGAATACCGCCTTGGTTACACATAAGCGATGTGAACAAAGGAATTTTACTGGCACGCGTCAAGAGCGTGCTGCTTGTAGAGCGCCTAGCAAGTATCAGCAAGCGCACGCGCCTTCTCTATATAAAATATTCGAAGTAAATAATCAAAATAAAGCGTTGACGAACGCGAGTGCAAGATGCCATTTGCTTTAGGATTTCGCTTTAGAACACTAACCGCTCATTCACACTAGAAGCGGATCCGCGATCGCAAAGCGGTTGCGAACGCGGTTGTACTGGATCTTTATACAACCGCGTTCGCAACCGCTTTGCGAACACGGATCCGCTTCCAGTGTGAATGAGCGGTTACTGCTGCAGACGCCGTCACGTGCGGCGCGTGGAACACCATTCACTGCATTCTCCTTGATGCTTGGGTAATTCAGCAATAGGTCTATTCAATAGATTAAGTTATCATTAGGCGCTACTTTCAAGATCAGTAGCCTCTCAGGTAGATAATAAACGTTTCTCAAAATTTTTCCGCTGTGCGACCCACGTCGGCCATGTCTACGTCTTTGTTCCAAGCGCTTGCGAGCCTAGTTTTCTTTCCTTCCGCTCTCCCGGGGCAGCGGTCCTACAGTGCGTGTCTACTTTCCGCCGGGTGGCGGTCCCGTCGCGCATGTCTAGTTTCCTCCGGCTCCTCGGGGCAGGTCTGTGTCGTGTTCTAAACAGCTTCGCTGGTCATCCACCTTCACAGAGTGCAATGGCTCATGATTTTTTTTATTTATTTCTAACTGGTGTTTGCTGTGCACCAATGTCAAGCTCTTCACGGTGCTTTTGGTTACAGGATAAACATCAGCATCATCATCAACATAAAAAAGAGAAGCTCAGCGTATCCGCGCGAACCTTCCGACGTCAAGAATATATCAACACAAAAGAGGAAAAATTATAGCTGCGGAGTTTGTTTTTCCATCGAAAACTCCCGACGTTCTCGTGTGAAACGAACACAGATTCGTCTTGAAGGTGGTGCGGTGCACGCGTCTCAATTCGAGAGTAGTGTTTCAGGTGTCGATAACCTCCTAGCGCATATAGTGTCTTTTTCGACTATTCGGAAGCGGGGAGGGGAGGCGGAGAGGGTACTGCCGTCACGCCTTGCCCCTTTGTCCTCATTTGAACAGGGTCTTGCGAAAGGTGCCGTGCTCAGTCAATTCGACTGAAGACTCTGCTCTCTCAACATCGCTCTTCTTACCTAGTCTTTTTTTTATTTTTTGCCATGAAGTGGAGCTGAGGCTGCGGGTTGGCAGAAAAGGGGAGGAGAGAAGCAAGCTGCGGGTAGACTTTTTTTTTTTAACGCTATTGCATTTAAGAGCTTCGTTCGCAGAAAATCCGGCGGCGGCGTCGGCGTCAATGCGACAAAAAATCTCAAAATGAAAAGCGCGCAGCCACGTGTGACGTCAGACGTGGCTTTCACGTCTTGACCATAATGACCCGCTAAGTTTACCCGACAAAATTATCGGAAAATTTTCCAGCAAACTATAACGGAAACTTTTACCGCCAAATTTAGTGAAAACTGTTCCCGCCAAATTTAGCGGAAACATTTCGCGCCAAATTTAGCGGCAAGTTTTTTTTCTAAATTTAGCGGGTCGATAGCTTCGTAACGTCATAGCCCCTTGCGTTGCCACGCGTCACGTGACATAACGTCACACAGGATGTCCAGTGACGTCACGAGACACGTGACGCTACCGACTAGACCACGCGCACCCGCTTGCACGGCTTGGGAACGAGCGCGGGTTTATATGAGAAGGCTCTGCGAACGGGGCCCGATAACGCTATCGCGTTCCACTCTCAAAGGCGAAGATTAAGCGACCCCCAAATTTGTTAACTGTGATTTTGCTTTTTTGTAATCAAAAGGTACAGAAGTGAGAAGAATTGCAGACAAGTTGAGCTACTTCAGTAGAACTGTGTGGAATAGAAGAAGTATTTTTCTTTTTTTTTTTAGTGTGCAAAGAGAAGTTTACGTTGAATAGTGCAGTATCTTCTCTAGCTTCGGTACTGTAAAAAGTGGAGATATGTCGTATGTTTTCTTTTATGCTGCAAAAACTATAAATGACGCAGTGCTATTCCATTCGAAGCACTCTTCGCAAACCCGTAGTTTTTGATTCCCGAATGTCAGCTGAACGGCCGGACATTTCCAAAGTACGGCTCCTTAATGTAAAGAACCACCCTTTACACGTAACTACAGCCAAGACGCATGACGAAGCACATTTTGTGTGAAGACAATGGCGTACCTTGTAGTTCATTCTACTGTTGCACGCCGCCATATTTTCTTTTCTTAAGACTTGCACCGCGAAGCGAGCCGACGTTGCAAAGAATACATACCTGTTTGTTTTGGCCAGGGCGCGCTGTAGTGTCCACGAGACGCGACCGCAAAAGAGGCACCTCCGCTAGCGTCTGTGAGACACGACCATTTAATGCTGATGCAAAGTTGCGTCTTAGCGTCCCACCATGCACGATTCATGGGCGTCAACTAGCGTCTCGCCGCGTCGCTCGGCGTTTGTCCACGGGCACTAAACGCACTGTTATACTCGGACGTCGAGCGTAGCAAACACGGCATAGCGCAACCGACACCGCTACTAGTTGGTCGCAAATATCGAGTTCCTGCTCGCCGGTCAATGAAATAGCCACGTTCTGCGCTACGCTACACTCTAAGAAATGCCTGCGCGTCTACTTTCCCGCAAAACACTCGAAGAGCCAATCTCTGCGATCTACGAAATAGCTCAGGGAATGATAAAGCGTAACATCTGTTTAGATCTCAAAATGAAGTCTGCGCTGTGGCATTATGCAATGCAAGCTTTGCATTCCGTAATGCCAGAGCGCAGACTTTATTTTTTAGGTCTAAACAGATGTTCCGCCTCATCATTCGCTGAGATTATTTTGTAGGTCACAGAGATTGGCTCATTGAGTGTTTTGCGCGTAAGTAGACGCGCAGGCATCTCATAGAGTGTACGTTCGCTGCGCTCAACATCGGAGTATGACAGGGCCTTAACAGAGAGCGTTTGAAAGGACGCAATGCGACGCACAACCAAAGTGTGACCTAAAAACTAAGAGGACGCTTAAAAAAACCATAAAGGCAATTTAATTTTTTTTTTTTTTTTAAAGACGGTGCTTTTGGGCGCATTAATGTCCTGGCATGCCACTCAACTCTTTTTTTTAACTTTGTGACTTTTATTTTTGTATCTGCAAATAAATTTGCGAAACCGAAACAAACATTCAGATTTCTTTCCATTTTCGCCTCTGGAAAGGGAAGTGGCGTCGAGGAGCACTGTCGGTATCGGTAGGATTGAGTGGTCGCTCATAGCGGTTCCCGTGGTTGGTTCTAGTGTATGAGGTTCTGTGAAGGAAACCTCCAAAACATGTGCGACAACACCGCGCTTTCAAACGAGTTTGAGCTCCCCTTCAGCAACCTCACGGCGACTGAACGGGAGATGCTGCTCAGAACGCAGAACTGTGGATTGGCGCTTTACGAGGGCGCCCCAGACCTGCCACCGACTCCTCGGTCGTCGCCTCAGAGCGACTCTCCGCCCTCGTCGCCGACGCCGACGCAACGCCGTCACGGGTTCACAATGCGCAGCCTACTACAACACGCCAGTTCGCAAAGCGAAATAAGAGTCAAAACGAAGGCGAGCTGGTGAACAATCATAATTAAGAAATAAAGCCTTGAGACAAGAAAACAAAAAGGGACATACACTCCACCGTTACAAAACCAGCACAGCATACAGCAGTAATTTACTTCCACAAGTCTTCGTCTTTGTCATCCTCCATCGAAATTATACATATCCATTATTGTGTGTACCGCCATTAGGACATGTATTAATACATGGGTTGCACGTGACGTCATGTCCTTCCTCCTTTCTGGTGGCCAAAACCTGCGGTTATACTTCGTTTCACCTTATGTGCGAGCGAAGGCAGAGCTAGAAGCGCGAGCACGAAAGCACCGTGCCTTCAGGCTTTGCTCGAGCACGCGAGCTGGGCAGAAACACAAAAAGCGCTGGTCTCGCGCTTCTAGCTTTGGCTTCGCTCGCAGATAAAGTGAAACTAAGTGTAATGAAGCTGTGTTCACTCATTTCCGCTCGCTCGCGATGCTCGGGTACTGCTCGTAGAATATGCACAGTAAAGGCTACGCTCGAGGAAGTTCGGCCACCAGAAAGGAGGACCGAATTACGTCAGTGCAACCTATGTATTGGAATACGACAAGAAATAGAAAGAAAAAGACGACAAGGACGAAGACTTAGTTTGTGTGCTCGAGTCTCTATTAGTGTAGAGGCTTTAACTACAGTGTAGTGTGTGCTCGAAGCTCTCTTATAGGAACCGTGCACATCTAATTCAGGCCCCGACCAGGGCGCCCCTAGTTGCGAACGGGACCGTTCCATCGGGGAACTTCTGCCAGTCGCTGCGTTGGTTGTGCGTTGTAGCGGGTTAGCGCTGTAATTTCCAAGGTAGCTATTCCGCACTAAGAAAGCCACAACACTTGATGCGGCAAACAATAGGCGACCGCCGCGACCCGGCCGGCATAGAAAACGTGCGGATCTAATTCAAGCCCCGGCCAAGGCACCCCTAGCGGCAAACGGGTCCGTTGCATCGGGGAACTTCTGCCAGTCGCTGCGTTGGTTGTGCGTTGTAGCGGGTTAGCGCTGTAATTCCCAAGGTAGCTATTTCACTCTAAGAAAGCCACAACAATTGATGCGGCAAACAATAGGCGACCGCCGCGACGCGGCCGGCATGCTCGTTCCCATACCCCTGCTACACGGGCACACTTAACCGCGGTTAACTCAGCTTAACTGCTGTTACGCGGCACCACTGATACCGCACCATACTCTCGGACAGCTATTCTATAAGAAGTGAAGAGCGCGCGTGCACTGCTTCGATGGATGATCAAGATGCTCAAGCGCACGTTCGCCCATAGCTTTCACTGCATAGCCGCAGAATGTTGTCGGCAAATATTGTGCGCTAACTGTGGCTTAGCGTAACTGCAGTTAAGTGTGCCCGTGTAATACTTTTGTTACACGGGCACACTTAACTGTGGTTACGCTAAGCCACAGTCAGCGCACAATACTTACCGACAACATTCTGCGGCTATGCAGTCAAAGCTATGGGCGAACGTGCGAGCACCTTGCGCACCCATCAAAGCAGTGCACGCGCGCTCTTCACTTCTTCTAAAATAGCTCTATAGCTCTCCGAGAATATAGTGCGGTATCAGTGGTGCCGCGTAACAGCAGTTAAGCTGAGTTAACCGCGGTTAAGTGTGCCCGTGTAACAGGGGTATTATACCCCTGTTACACGGGCACACTTAACCGCAGTTAACTCAGCTTAACTGCTGTTTCGCGGCACCACAGATGCCGCAGTATACTCTCGGACAGCTATTCCATAACACGTGAAGAGTGCGCGTGCACTGATTCAAGATGCTCAAGCGCACGTTCGCCCATAGCTTTGACTGCATAGCCGCAGAATGTTGTCGGTAAGTATTGTGCGCTGACGGTGGCTTAGCGTAACTGCAGTTAAGTTTGCCCGTTATACCACTGTTACACGGGCACACTTAACCGCGGTTAACTCAGCTTAACTGCTGTTTCGCGGCACCACAGATACCGCACTATACTCTCGGACAGCTATTTCATAACACGTGAAGAGCGCGCGTGCACTGCTTCGATAGATGCTCAAGATGCTCAAGCGCACGTTCGCCCATAGCTTTGACTGCATAGCCGCAGAATGTTGTCGGTAAGTATTGTGCGCTGACGGTGGCTTAACGTAACCGCAGTTAAGTGTGCCCGTGTAACAGGGGTATTACAGGGGTATTACACGGGCAAACTTAACTGCAGTTACGCTAAGCCACCGTCAGCGCACAATACTTACCGACAACATTCTGCGGCTATGCAGTCAAAGCTATGGGCGAACGTGCGCTTGAGCATCTTGAATCAGTGCACGCGCACTCTTCACGTGTTATGGAATAGCTGTCCGAGAGTATACTGCGGCATCTGTGGTGCCGCGAAACAGCAGTTAAGCTGAGTTAACCGCGGTTAAGTGTGCCCGTGTAACAGGGGTATTACAGGGGTATTATACCCCTGTTAAGGTCTGTTCACACGATGCATCTTTTAGGCGCGCAACAGTTTCGCGACACTCAAGTTTCGCGAAATGTGCTCGTTCACACGTACCGCTTCACGTGCAACAACGATGACGTTTAGATTCGCGAAAATAGTTTCGGTGTTGACCATGATGTGGCGCTCCGAATCGGATCGCTATTTATCTGGGGACCTGCTTTGCGCATTTTATGCTGTCAATTCACTTTAATTTTGTTTTTCTCACATACTGCACTACTTGGAGCGATCTCGCATGTGCGCAAAGCCGATTGAGGCGCACACCTTTACGTGCAGGACATGTGCCGCCGCCGAGCCCGTACGCAGCCAATTCATTGCCAAAGCTCCTATCAATGCACATGGTATTCATAGAAACGCTACGTGCCCAATCTGGTTACTTCTCGGCGCCCATGTCTGCCCCGATTTTACTGTGCACTGTTTCAGAGAGCGCAAATGGTTTCACGTTCGCTTGTAAACAAAGCAAACTTGGTTTCAGTTTACTCGATGGTCTCTTATACCCTTGTTACACGGGCAAACTTAACTGCAGTTACGCTAAGCCACAGTCAGCGCACAATACTTGCCGACAACATTTTGCGGCTATGCAGTCAAAGCTATGGGCGAACGTGCGCTTGAGCATCTATCGAAGCAGTGCACGCGCGCTCTTCACTTGTTATGGAATAGCTGTCCGAGAGTATACTGCGGCATCTGTGGTGCCGCGAAACAGCAGTTAAGCTGAGTTAACCGCGGTTAAGTGTGCCCGTGTAACCGGGGTATAAATTATGCCCTTGTAATACCCTTGTTACACGGGCGCACTTAACTGCAGTTACGCTAAGCCACAGTTAGCGCACAATACTTGCGGACAACATTCTGCGGCTATGCAGTCAAAGCTATTGGCGAACGTGCGCTTGAGCGTTTTGAGCACCCATCAAAGCAGTGCACACGCGCTCTTCACTTCTACTGAAATAGCTGTCTGAGAGTATAGTGCGGTAACTGTGGTGCCACGTAACAGCAGCTAAAGCTGAGTTAAAGGGATTATCCGGTCAAATTTCGTATTCATGAAAACATTTAGACCTCATTGTCAATGGCTGTAGGAGCATCTTTCACGACAAATCTGAATTTTGTGTGCTTCCCTGGAGGAGTAAATGTATTTTAACCCAAGCGTGCATAAACGGCGTTTTCCTCTTCCACCTTCAGGGAAGCGGAGTTTCTGAGGTAACATCAGGCAAAGAACGCGCCGAACTGAAGTGCACTTCGAATTTTGTCCTCCGCGTGAGCAGTACGGCGTGGTTCACCCTCGCTGCTGCGCTAGATTTTTTTTTTTTTTTTAGAATGAAAGGGTATTTTTGTTGTGCGGTTGTCACGCTCCACACTTCTCTGCGACATTTACAGTGGCGAGTAATATGGAATGCTGCGGTGCGTCGGGAGCACTGTGTTCCCACGGAGGAATGAGGCATAGGATATGACAATTGCAAGACTGGTGTGACGTCACGTCAGGCATGGGAGTGCAGCCGTTGATACTTGCGAAATTCGGCATAGAGTTTCGTTCAATTATCCGTCGTTGATTACACTAAATTGGGGTGTCGTTTAATGGAATAAAAATGGCCTATGTTAATCTTTAGGCTCCCACCAGGTAACCATCACGAAATCTTAAGAAGTTCCGGTTTGCACCGGACAATCCCTTTAACCACGGTTGAGGGTGCCCGTGTAACAGGGGTATTATCCAGCGGTATCGTCACGACAACAACGCTATGAGCACTATTCTAATCTCGCCAACTCCCGCTAATTGTCTTCGTCCATCGCTGGATTTTTTTTCCGATATGCTACTCACTTTTCCTTCAGTGGTTCTTGACGTGCTTGCGGAAGCGCCGGCAGTATCCACCGTTCGTGGTTTCGGTTTTTTCGGATTTGGCTCGGCTACAACACCGGCAGCGAAGTGGTCTTCTCAAACAGCTCGCTCCCCCCTCAAAGGCCACGTGAGAGCGTTTCTCAGCGGCCATTGGCGGCGCCCTCAGAGTGATTGACAGGACTCGGCAAAGTTTCAGCAAAAGCTCGCTCCAGAAGCGAGGTGTGCGCGCAACTTTTTTTAGATGCGCGCGTCCTTTTCGGACACGTTCAGACGGCGCAACCATTTCGCGAAACTACATTTCGCGACACTAGATGCGCGAGAAAAATGCATCGTGGGAACAGGCCTTTACACGGGCACACTTAAGGTCTGTTCACACGATGCATCTTTTAGGCGCGCAACAGTTTCGCGACACTCAAGTTTCGCGAAATGTGCTCGTTCACACGTACAGCTTCACGTGCAACAACGATGACGTTTTGACTCGCGAAAATGGTTTCGGTGTTGACCATAATGTGGCGCTCCGAATCAGATCGCTATTTATCTGGGGACCTGCTTTGCGCATTTTATGCAGACAATTCATTTCAATACTTGGAGCGATCTCGCATGTGCGCAAAGCCGATTGAGGCGGCAACCTGTACGTGCAGGACATGTGCCGGCGCCGAGCCCGAACGCAGCCACTTCATTGCCAAAGCTCCTATCAATGCACATGATATTCATAGAAACGCTGCGTGCCCAATCTGGTTACTTCTCGGCGCCCATGTCTACCCCGATTTTACTGTGCACTGTTTCAGAGAGCGCAAATGGTTTCACGTTCGAATGTAAACAAAGCAAACTTGGTTTCAGTTTATACCCCTGTTATACCCCTGTTACACGGGCGCACTTAACTGCAGTTACGCTAAGCCACAGTTAGCGCACAATACTTGCGGACAACATTCTGCGGCTATGCAGTCAAAGCTATGGGCGAACGTGCGCTTGAGCATTTTGAGCACCCATCAAAGCAGTGCACGCGCGCTCTTCACTTCTTCTGAAATAGCTGTCGGAGAGTATAGTGCGGTAACTGTGGTGCCACGTAACAGCAGTTAAAGCGTTAACCACGGTTAAGGGTACCCGTGTAACAGGGGTATTATCCAGTGGTATCGTCGCGACAACAACGCTATGAGCACTATTCTAATCTCGTCAACTCCCGCTAATTGTCTTCGTCCATCGCTGGATTGTTTTTCCGATATGCTACTCACTTTTCCTTCAGTGGTGCTTGACGTGCTTGCGGAAGCGCCGGCAGTATCCACCGTTCGTGGTTTCGGTTTTTTCGGATTTGGCTCGGCTACAACACCGGCAGTGAAGTGGTCTTCTCAAACAGCTCGCTCCCCCCTCAAAGGCCACGTGAGAGTGTTTCTGAGCGGCCATTGGCGGCGCCCTCAGAGTGATTGACAGGACTCGGCAAAGTTTCAGCAAAAGCTCGCTCCAAAGGCAAGGTGTGCGCGCAACTTTTTTTAGATGCGCGCGTCCTTTTCGGACTTGTTCAGACGGCGCAACCATTTCGCGAAACTACATTTCGCGACACTAGATGCGCGAGAAAAATGCATCGTGTGAACAAGCCTTTAACCGCGGTTAACACAGCTTAACTGCTGTTACGCGGCACCACAGATACCGCACTATACTCTCGGACAGCTATTCTATAAAAAGTGAAGAGAGCGCGTGCACTGCTTTGATACGTGCTCAAGATGCTCGAGCGCACGTTCGCCCATAGCTTTGACTGCATAGACGCAGAATGTCCTCCGCAAGTATTGTGCGCTAACTGTGACTTAGCGTAACCGCAGTTAAGTGTGCCCGTGTAACAAGGGTATAACAAGGGTATTAGTGAAGGAGCTTTAACTAAACTGTAGTGTAGTTAAAGCCCCCTCATGTTTCAAAAGTAGCGCAGGGTGCGTCGATACACAAGGCACGTGCAACGTGCTGCCCTTGGAAAGAGATCATTGCGGCACAGCGCAGCACTGAGCTACATTTAGGACGCCATGTTCTTTCCAGAACTGGCGCGCGGCACAGGTCTTGAGCATTTCCACAACAATGAATGGCGCCACTTTTTCTAGGTTAGAGGGGCAGTGAGTGTCAAAAAGTCAAAAGTCAAAGACAAATTAGTCGTTAGTTGTTTATACAGCGGGAGGTTAGTCTGCCAGAACATGGTGATATTGTTACCCACTGTAGATAAGCAATTTAGCCAGTGGAGTACGACTACTAGCCTGGGGTCCTTGGCGTGCACCACGCAGTAGTGATACACGACCGCACGCAGATACGATGCTAATCCAGATCGAAACGGGCAGGGGTGTGGATGGAACCCAGGATCCCTGGGTTCTAGAGCGCGAGCTCCATGTGCTCCGAGCTGGTGTGGGCTAGCCCACTCGGCCACCAATCCCCCTGTGAGTGTCCATGCTGCTGAATGTGCATAATGTGGATAGAGGATGACAAAGAAGAAGACTTGTGGAAGTAGGGTGCCTGCATGTGTGTCTGTCTCAGGGTGAAGACATCGATTGTTACCCTGAATGTCCCAGCGCGTGACGATCTGGCGCACTCGGTGCGCGACTTGGGTGGTAAAATGGCGTCTGTGCATTACTCAAAGCTACGAGCTCGAGCTGAGTGACACCGGATTGCGCGCACTTCAAAATGCATAAAAAAACGATTGCGCGGAAAAATGGCTCAGATATCACCTCACCACTCGAGCAAATACGCGCGTGTGTATGAAGGCACTCTATGTGGAAGTAAATGACAGCTGTATGATGTGCTTTTTTGACTGTGGTGTGTATGTCCCTTTTACGGCGGAGCTGTTAACGGCTAGTTTTCCCAGGATTGTGTCCCCCTCAAACAAATAAAGACACCAAACTCTGGACACCTACCGCCATCCGTGAGCGTCAGCGGCAAGCCACGTATCTGGTTGCCGCCTATACTCATAGATGGCGGCAGCCTTTCCACTCTGGCTTGCCGACTTCCGGCCGGCCACTACTTTTCATTGACACGCGGCCTGCCAATTTTTTCCGAAAACAAAAGAACGCGCGTGAGAAGAGAACTTCTTCCATCTGTCGTGGGGGCGCTGCACATCGGTTATTTGTAGAGTTCCAGTATAGGCTCCCTACGGGAGCCAGAGTTGCACGTTTGATTCCACGTGCCGCGTGCATCCCTCGCCGCTATTCGCCGAGATCCGATCACGTGAGGAGCCGTATCAAGTGTCGTGCAGCAAAGTAGACGTTGCAGGAGCCCCGGCGTACGTTCCCCGGCTTTCGAGCGCGCCGCGCGCCTCGAACGCGCGGCGCTGCTATTCGCCGAATTCAGTCACGTGAGGAGCTGAATCCACATGCCATGCATGAACGCGCAACTCTGGCTCCCGTAGGGAGCCTATACAGGAACTCTAGTGATTTGTCTTGTGAGCTGAAAGCTAGAGAAGGCGTCCAACGGGCGCTCTTGCTCCGCGACACAGATAAAATATCTGCCCGTCATTGGCTTCACCGATACCGAGGCGCTGCCGCAGTACTGCAGAGGGTCGCAAAACTCACTTTCCCCCACCTTTGCACCGCTTTGCGCGGAGGAAATATCGTAGTGTCACCATGTACTCGCATGCGTGATTTGTGTTTTCGATCGTTTTTTCTCGCGTCTCTATAGTTTTGTGGCGAAAGCCACTGATAGATGCGAAAGAAGAGATGTAGACAGCCTCCTTTTGTCTGTCTGTTCACAGTTTTAAAGCATGCAGATGGGTTACGGAGCACGCGATGCATAAACACTGTTGCGTGCCGTATTGTAAGTCAAACGCTGCGAGAAATCCGGAACTCTGCTATCACGAGCTGCCGTCTAGAGAGAACTTCCAGGATGTCTGGTTGAAGAACATTTCACGACAAGGCAGCGAGAAGGGCAGCCAGTGGCCACCAAGCTCAAGGGACGTCGTGTGCTCTCTTCATTTTAAGGAGGAGGGCTACAAGCTAGGAATGAAACGGAAGTTGCTGCGATCGGCAGCGCGGTACCGACTCAATTTTATTGTATCCGTTGTACAAGCAATCAGCAGGTTCAAAGAAGCGCAGAATTGTTTTTTGTGTGCCGCCAAACGCGTCCACGTCGCATGCGAGCGCTATAAGCCAACAACGCAAAATGCAGTCCCCTGCATAAAGAAGACCAGCTGTAGAGGCCGACAATTTGTAGAAATTGTCGTAATTTCAAAGTAATTAGTTAAAACATTTAGCCTAGCAAAGCAATAGGCCTTATGCGAAATCCTTGCCAGCTATCATCATCATGCCATGAGGAGCCGCCATATTGGGGGGTTTATCACATCTTCCAGTTGTGGACGAGGCGCATCTGCATTTAACTCGGTTTTCATGATATTAGGGCAGTTTATTTGTACACTCAATGGGTTGCTGGTTAGTTTCAGATCAAAGAAGAAAAGAAAGACGGCCGCCAAATTCAGGAAAAGGAATTGTCAGCAACGAGGTCGTAAGACTCGTCACTCAAGCAGTGAACTGGGCCATCCAGGTCAATGAACGGTATTTCTCGAAGACGTCCTGTGAAGGGTTCGTACTGGACTTGCAGCAGGTGATCATATTTTAGTTCTACGACTTACACTTTGCCGGGACTATTGTTTTTCGGGCGAAATCGTCGGTACGGGAACCCCCCAATATGGAGGAAATCTGATCATTGATCATGAATACACTAGATGGCGCTTCTTTTTGCATATGGTCTATAGAAATGTCTGAGTTAACGCAAGGAAGGCTAATGTATAGAACCCGCACAACTTTGCAGGTGACGTTTCCTGAATGCAAGCTGCAACTTAAGGGAAATGCATCACGTGACGGAGCATATCAGTTCGTGTTTAGCCTTGACCCAAGAGGACTCAGCTATCCACGACCTGAAGCTGTCTGGCTGTGCAAGCTCGTCTGCACCTTTGTCGAGAGGGCTCTACAGTCGGCAGAGATTCGTCGTTGTGGACAGATTAGCAAGGTCCTCTTTAGCGCTGTGCCTCCACACCTTGTTGACTGCCCGCTGATGTGGTGTACTAACTGCAGAAACCCGTATTGCAGTGAAGAGCTCTGCGAGCTCTTTCTCAGGAAGCTCTTCAGACCTTTTTTGGCAAACTAGGCAGGTGACCTAAACAGCTCTCTAAAGAATATATTGAGGCTTTCGCGGTAGTCACTTTCCCGAAAGGTACTCCGCTTGTGAAGTATACGACTCCCTTGATCTGTTTGTGAACAATGAAGTTTATATTGCTGAAATTATGCACAAGGAATCCGTTTCTTATTGTCCTTCACAGATAAATAAAAGGCACAGCTCGAGCGTCGGTTAAAACCGGAAATTATACGTCCTAGCTATATCCAACTATAACTCTTATATTACAGTGGTAATAGAAACGGGGTAACACTTACGGGAACAAGAAAACGACAATTCGCTCATATTGCCAGCTGAATGCGGCTCTAACGCGCAGCTCCTAGCTGAGTAGGCTCCTCGCAGAAAGAACCGTGTGCTTTTATTCTACACAGATTTCTCACATCATTCATGCAATCTGTCATTTGTATATTTGAGACTTGCCGCTTTACGCAAAAACAATCTAAATAGCCACACCGGGCCGGGCGGACTGCTTTTCACTCGCCGATAACGAGCGCCACGGCTGGCACTGCGGGGTAAAGTAGAACCATTGCTCTCAACGGCGGAGTGAGGCCCATGGCAGGCCGCTCCCAAGGGGAGTCCTAATCGCGCGGCCGTACCATTGAACAGCTTCGCTGGTCTTCCTTCTTCACCAGAGTGGAAAGGCTGAAAGTTTTTTGTTTCCTCATCACAAAGCGAACACGAGACCACACGAAACCAAAACCAAACGTCCCCCGCTTGTACCTATCTTCTTTTAATGCGAAAGCATTAACTGTCCCATAGAGCGAGCCGACGTAATCACTGATCAGCCTCACCAAACGGCAGATAAATTCGTGAAACCCTGGTCTGAGGTATCCCAGCTTGGAAGCCGCGCAAAATGCCAGGCAAAATGGCGAGTAAATGAAGCCTAAAGAGGCCGCCGCGTCGGGCTGCTCAAGCTGCATACGCCGGAAGCCAAGGAGAAGCTTT
>JABSTQ010006201.1:0-98630 GCA_013358835.2 Ixodes persulcatus
CATTTCATAATGTAAAAATATTCGCATTACTTTAGCTGGCCGTGGATCATAGTGAATATCATGGGGGCGCCAATGAAGCCAAGAAAAGTATGGGTCGTGTATGGCTCAGAGCTGGCACTCCTAGCTTTTTCAGTGTTCTGTCTAGATATGTGGTTGATGCTTGGTCCTCTCTTGCTGTGCGAGCACCAGAAATTGCAGAAAGATGCGTGGAAATGAATGCATAAACAAAGACCCGGGGGACGCTTAAGATTCGCGTTTAAGGGCCGGTTGCACCAACGTCGCTTACCTTAGCCCAAAGCGGCTCTTTCCTAAGTCGGCTTAGCGCCCTAAACCGAGCTCGGGTAAGCACGGGTTTAAATTCCGGTTGCACCAACGTCAACCCGGCTTTACAGACGCGCCCCTAGCTAAACGCTGGATTTGCCTAGGGAATGTAGGGACAAACAGAGCGAACTAGGGAACGCTCAGAGGGACGAATACGATTGGCGGAGAGGAATCTCGTGACGTAAACAAAAAGCCTGCTGTAGTAGCCGTCGTCGACGTCTGCTTTTCGCTGTATTTCTTCGGTGAGTAACGAATTAAAGGTCTCCAAATTCTATCATTTTTTTCGCTTAACTTTCTAAACAGGAGTCAACGCTTTAAATAAACACAAATGCTATTTACATCTGTGATTGTGTGTTTATTATCGGTTGATAACAGAATATTTTGACAGTGACAGTAGTTTTCGTGCTCACATTTTGAGATAAAAAAGCCATCGGGGGCCCCAAATCTCACCGAACGCGAGAAGGACGCTCTACTCGCTACATCGCTGAAGACAAAACATCATCGAGAATAAGTAGGCAGGTAAGATGACTACTAAAATCAAGTCATGCCTGAGACCGATGAAGTTAAAAACAGTGACGAACTCGCATCGGCAGCTGCGAAAATGCCCGGAAATCGTCGAATAGAAGTCGTCGAGTTGTCGTCGCCATGAATAAAAGTTGTCGTTGCCACGAATGAAATATATAAAGCAAAATATTCCTAAAAAGCGCGATCACCAGAAAAGTATACGGTTATGGAACGATACAGTTTTCTGAAGCCAAGATTCTATTCGCGAGACAAGAAAAATTCACTGAAGATTCTCTCGAAACTCAGAAAACAAAAGAAATTGACTTTTCGCTGTTTTATAATCTAAAAGCGCCGCAATCTGATGCAAACGGCAGAAGGGTCGACAATCAGCTGATCGTCGAGATGATGTACTGCCACTATTCAACGCGCTCATCGGATTGAAGGATATGCGGTGCAAGTAGAAATAAACAAGCTGGTAAATAACAATACGTTACAGTTACGCGAAAATCAGTAAGGTATACATACGAATAAGCTCGTTGACAGATTAACCAACGTGAAGACAGACGTGAGCCCCACAGCTCCGTACGTATCTCGGTTAGGGCTAACACGCACTGAGAGTGGAGATTAAGCTTGAAAACAGGGGCCGATAAACATTTCACGTGACAATATTTTGCATCCTTGTCACAATCGAAGGCCATTCTGTCGAGACTCTCACGCTGTTGTAGCCTAAAACACTTTGCACAACCAATTTCGTCCACCGCGTCGACCGCCACAAACCAGCCGCCATGTTTTAAATCCAGGATTAAGAAACAACCAAAAGCAAAGCGCCCAATGTTGAGCGCTTACGATAAGCGTAGTTTAGTGCTAGGTTTAGCGATAAGCGATTTTGGTGCAACCGAACGAAACCGAAACTAAGCTTAGGTTCCCGGCTATGCTCCGCTTTGCGCTAAGCGGCGTTGGTGCAACCGGTCCTAAGAGTGGAACCCGATAGTGTTATCGCGCCGCGTTCGCAAAGCCTCCTCAAGAAACCCGAGATCGATCCCAAGCGGTCCAAGCGCGTGTACGTGGTCTAGTGGTAGCGTCACGTGACGGGTGACGTCACACGGGGCTATAACGTTACGTCCCCATCGACCCGCTAAGTTTAGCATAAAACTTTCGGCTAACTTTGGCGGGAAAATATTTTGCTAAATTAGGCGGGAACATATTGATCTAAATACGGCGGTAAACGTTTACGATAAATTTAGCGGAAATTCTTTCTGCCAAATTTAGCGGCTCAATAAGGTCATGACGTCACAACCATGTGTGACGTCACGCGTGGCTGCGCGTGTTGTATTCTGGGATTTTTTGGTTCCACCGACGCCGACACCGGATTTTCTGCGACACGAGCTGCTGAACGCTATTGCGTTAAATGCACGTATTCACACTATGAGGTGGCTTGTGTTTGGTGAGTTAGTCGCTCCATTCGACGAGATGTGTGAAGGGCCATCAAAGAAGCTCTACGAAGAGCTTCGTTTCCATAAGGGCTCCCGATAACACGCGCTCGCGCCCGTGCTTTTCACAACGATGTCGAGTACAACAGATCTGCTAAGGTGGAGCACAAAACCATTGACATGTGTTCAATAGACCGATCTCACCAAGCGTTCGACGCATGCGTGACGCCTTTATAACCTTAGTTCACTAGGGGGCAAGCGGCAGTGCTTGAGACGACTCGTCACGTTTCATGCTGTACACGCGCGCAGTACTCCAGCAAGGTAGTCCCATGTGCAAAAAGACTAAAGTTCCCTGGGTGCATTGCGGCAGCGGCGGCGTAACGAAACTGGCTGGTGAGATCGGTTTATTACTGCGACAAGCCAACCTGACTATACTTGAACAAAAGCGAACGTGATATGGGCTCACCGTAAACACCAAAATGTCCTAATCACACTTGTTGATTTCGGTTTTGCTGGCTCACCATGCGCGGTACGGTGCAACGTGTCTGAGAAAGGCTCCTTGGCAGGCGCTGTTTGTAAACTGAAGTTGTGAGCCTTTTCTTCGCCAGACCCTGTCATTTTCATGTGAGCATCGAAGTGGGCAGTCTGAAGGCTCTAATTAGCGCAGGTTACCATGTTCTCAGAAGGCCAACAAGTTCCAGACCTTTCTGGGAAGATGCCAGTTCGAAAGAATACCGGCCTGCGGACCGCCAAGTAGGGCAGAGCAGGAGCGTCGTCGTAGGTGTGGGGCAACTTACTGCGGCGTGAACTGACGCGCCGGTAATTGCTACCTTCGCGCCTTGGCACCACGAACGTTCCTCGCGCGTCCCCAGAACCGCGGCGGCGAGCTCTGCCCGCAAATGCTTCACTCGAAACATTATATCGAGAGCAGGCAGAGAATGGTCTATGTCTCCGCAAACGACCTTGCACCGACCAGGCGAAAGTGAGACTGCATGCATGAGCTCTCGCATAAAGAGGGGCGATAAATGGCGATGCTGTATTTCATTTTCTCAAACTATAGATTGTAGTGTTGGACATAAATTGAAAAGAGCCACTAAAAGCTGGACAGAAAGGTTCGTTACAACACGACGGTAGCATAAAGTTGAGCCTTAACAGTCATCGATAACGCAATGTGAAAGGTCCTCATAATTCGTAGTGCCTCGTGCTTTTGATGCAATCAATAAGAGGTTTTAGCAAATAGTTTTCTAAAGCCAGATGGCACTACGAGCGCGTGCTACAATCCATGGCTTGAAGTTGAAGCGCCTGCTCCCTCTACCAGTATAGTTGTGCCATGGCCTCCGATATTTTTCTCGCTCTGGCAGCGCTCCTCAGGCCGTTGCATTCGCACGGTAGAGATTGTTACTCTGGGGCGCTTAGTGATGTTCGCTATCAAACCGAACAATACAAAGAAATAGCCGCGAATTATCATCATCACCATGATCGTCGCTCTACAGAACTTTGGTAAAGTGTACTGGAACCGGGAGGTGCACCGACCGTGTTGGACTTTCCATAGGAGTTGGATGTCGTGTGGCACAATTCTGCCGCAGAGGCTTGGGGTGGCGCTGCTAGTTACAGCGGGGCCAGGAGGCCGGTCGGGCAGCGTTCAGCGAGGCTGGCTTGGGGCGTGTTGGATTAAATATTTCCTCGTGTTTTGCGCAGTGTGTGAAGTGATACGATAATGTATGGGTGTTAGCTGTGCCGAAGACACAATGTACTCTCAACGATGTCAAATACCGCGAAGAAAAATACAAAGCGGTGGTGCTTTCAGCTGGTATGAAACGTGGGTTACTACAAATGCAAAGATAAACACTCCTTTGTTTCGGACGCCGAGCGACGCCTCTCTGTTCGCTGAATGGGATAGTTTGATTTCAAGAAAAGAATCAACCGCATCACGCGAGTGCATTGCTTTCTGAAAAAAAAAAAAAAAACTGATGCAGAAAAGAAAAGACAGAAAAATGTGTGACCTGAGTGATATGTCAGAAGAACCAAATTTCTTAAAATGGGATTTCTCTAGAATAAAGAGAGCAGTTGAAGTTGCTCTACTTACCTTCCCAGTCGTGGTGTTTATTCCTACATAATGCATGCTCACTAGATGAAATAAATTCAGACCATTCCTGGTCTATAACCTTTGGTTGAAAATACAAAAGCCAATACAAGCTCGACTCTGTTATTCCATGCTACAAAAAAAAAAAGAAGATATATTTTGACACTAGAACAATATCTATGTATTTAAAGGTCTGCAAAATGCAGCTGTCAAAAAATAATTTAAAAAGCTTTGAAACTAAAACGGAGGGGGAAGCATCGTATACTATATCACATTAAAACTTCGCTTTGCATGGTATGTAAGGTGCATACATGTACGTAACGCGTTACAAGTAACGAGTTACTTGTACCTAGTTACTATTTTTGGTAAAGAGTAACGTATTTAGTTACTTTTTTAGAAAAGGAACGAGTAACGGTATTTAGTTACTTTGAAGGCCAAGTAACGAGTAACGGTATCTCGCTACTTTTGAGGAGTAACGTGTACAACACCGCTTAAACGGCCTTGTTTTTATTCTAACCTGAGTATGCGTCTATTGTGACAAAGGCAGATGGGCAACCCGAAAAACAAGTAACCAGTATGACAGTACAGCAACGTATATCGCTGAACACGTCAGTCGAACGGTTCGACTGACGTGTCCAGCGATAAACGTTGCTGTACTGAACTCTACAGCTGGGAATGTCCTTCACCCAGCGAGCACAATCAGGTTCGTTGGTTGAACCTTCTAGAAACGGGTACGGACCGAATGTAAACCCGGAGGTTGCAAACACGGGGAGGCACATAACCCATTACCCGCTGTCCTCAATGAAGGCGCAGTTCTCGAAGATTCACCAGCTCTTCCTGAAGCACAACACTGCCGTTCCTTCGAGCGCGTCGGTAGAACGACTCTTCAGCGTCGCCGGAGATGTATTTTCAAGGAAGCGGGGAAACATAACTGATGAAAACTTCTACAGGCAGCTGCTGCTGAAGGGCAATGACTACTAAAAAGAAAACAATAAACCATGAAACAAAAAGAGTTGTGTATTTGGTCGTCAAAGTAACGTGGAAAGTAACTCGTTACTTTTGAGGTAACTCACGCGTTCCTTTTGAGAATCGGTAACGAGTAACGTATTTAGTTACTTTTTGAGCGAGTAACGAGTAACGGTATTTAGTTACTTTTTTTGGGTAACGTGTACATGTCTGGTAAGGTGAGATAGACAATTATTCTTTCATAATAGCAAAACGAAAAAAGAAAAAAAAAACTATTTAAAGAAGCGACGTTGTGTAAGCAACTGACCGCTTCCAAAGGAGATTTGAGCTTCGAGTGTGAGCTTCTGCCGTCAACGCAAGTCGCGCTTTTTCACAGGGGTTTGAGATAGGATGGAACTTATTCTTCTTCACACCTGAACAGACAAAAATAAATGAAGAATAAGACCATTTTTACGCCGAATCAAGTATCTCTGCAGCCACCGCCAGACCTCTGTCAGTCGCCAGATAGCAGCGCTGTGCCCCACAGCGCCCTCACCGGCGTGCTTGCAAGTCGCGACACACTCACGGTTGCCGGCAGCACACCTCCCTATTTTAGTACACCCTAACTTAGGAGCAGCTCGAAATGTACTCTCCGCCTTTCGCCGCAACACACACACCTTAGGAAAGGAAGAAGTTGATCGAAATTTGAAGATTCATATTTTCAAAGCGCGAAAGGTGTAGAGCAAATGTCTGTGCACGTAAGTGAAGTTTAGAAAGCTGTTCTGATGCATGGTGACAAAAATATTTCTATGCCTGTCCCGCCGGCGCAGGCAGTATTCGCAGAGGACAAATATAGGTTCGCACGAAATCTTGCATTCTGAGGTATCCTCCAGCAAAGCTGCACAAAAACTCGGAGCAGCGAATAGAAATTACGAATCAACAAAGATCTACTTACCTTTCTCTAATCTTATGATGAGGAGAATCAATATGCAAGCTGCATGCCGCGGGCTCACATTTGACAGCGCGCTTTGAGGCGATTCTGTTTCCATTTCTGGTGTTGTTATAAGCGTCGAATGCGGAGATCTAGAGAACTGGCTCGGCTCGCTTTTTATGCTGGGCAGTCGAGCTTTTGGAAACGCCATAGCAGAGCGCGCGAAAAAATCTCGGAGGCAATGGTTGTACGAATAAGCACAATCTTCTAAGCGCGTTTTTTGCTGGGAAATTGGGACCACAAGAAATACACCTAGCGTTTTCTTGAAAATTTCGGATGATGTGCGCACTTGTTTCTACCTTGTGACTTATGCCGGAAGTTTTTAGATGCACATGGTGCCGACATTTTCTCTTTTTTTTTTTTGTCTTGTTTCCATTTAGTTGGAAGTTCGCTATTTTCTAACAGCGAACAGTGTAGAGAGGCCTCAATTACTAAACTTGTAACTTTTTTTTTCCCGGGGGGCTTTAACAAATGACGGGGCTAAGGTGATTTTTACAATGTTACTATTCATAATACCAAGGTCGGAGCAGACATACAAAATAACTTCTTCGGTGTCATTACTATTGCAGCCTTTTCCTCGTAAACGATTTTGAGCATTTGCCTGGGACGTAATTTTAATTGGGACCTTATTGCTGTTATCCTGCTTATCCACAGGCACTGGGTTAGTAGAGGTTAGAAGTTTCAAAAACAATGTAGCCTTGTGTGGCAGGACGTCTACTTAGTCTTCAAATCAGGGCGGTGAATAAAAATCAAAATGATTCAAAGCGTGAGTTAAATCCATATTTAAATCGTGTTTCAAATAAAATCCGTTTTACCATGCCGGTTTAAATCAAACTTTACTAGGAAAACTTATCCTAAATTATATTTTATTCACAATTTTTCTATAAGTTGATGCTGTCTTTCCGTGTGCATTTGTTTATATTTAAATCAAACAATCATCGAGGACGAAATATTTTTATCGAGGAAGAAATATTTTTATCAGGCTGAACACGAGAAAATTGCTGTGCTGTTCGGATAATTTGGGGAGTTTCGCTTTCTACTTTTCACTTCATTCGTTAGTTACGTAAAGCCAATCGGAACGCGAAAGAAAGTAACGATAATAAAAAAATCAATGTCCTATTACTTTTAAAATTGAAATGCTCTTCTCTTACTTTCAAATTAGCAAATCAGAACGTGAAAGAAAAAGCCAATAGAGCCTTTAACTAAGTAAAAAAATAAATCAAGCTGCTTTTGTTCTAATTTGGCAGATCAACATCTACAAAATGTAGTAAATCAAACTACTTTAAACTTACAGTAATTATTTTTTTCTGTTATATTATCTGTGATCGCTCGGATTGGCCAATTGATCTGCCATGTCTGAAAAATCATATTGTAATAAAGAATAAATATTTTCCTCTACAGTGACTTAAATCAAATGAATTTGAGATACATCACATAATCTGATTTAAATAAAAACGAAATGTATTCATTTAACTAAAAAAAGAGAAAGAAAAAACATTTTCGTTTACCCTGCTTTTGATATCAGCTTTCGTGCCTATCCAACAGTGGCTCATAAAAGCAGAGTGCAGAATAGTCCTCTGCATAGGGGCAGTGATAATAAAAAAAGAAAAGTGATAAAAAAGCACATTTGGGTTCAATAAATAAATAAAAGGTAGTAGTTGCAAAGCTGACGGGCATTGTGTTCGGCAATTACCCAAAAACTAAGCATCCTCAAAAAACCAAAAAAAAAAAAAAAATTGCACCTTCTAACACACGTTACGAGACTTACAAATACAAAAAAGTCATATTGATGTGTTGGACTGTGAAACTGTTGGAAAGGTGCTGGCTGACAACAATAACTATAGGTACTGGAGTTTTCGAGAAGTTCAGATGAGCAGTATCGTTCAAATGAATCCTGTCTCTTTGGCCTATTCTTCCCGAAAACACTTCACACCACAGGCGTATATGCAACGCAAGTGACACCCAATTTGAGCTACAGTCGATGCAGGCGCCACAGAAGACGCGAGTGAACCCGACAGACGCATAAAAACCTGCAGCCTCGATTAACACCTCCTAGATAACAAAGCCGTAGTGCTGATGGGGACGTCGTCATCAGCGAAGGCCAACGCTGGGCACATATTGGGCGCGACGATTGCATCAACGTTCGACTCGAACTGGACTCGAAGCCGAGCACTGATGCAGCGCTCGTTTCCAATGTGTGCCCAGCGTTGGCCTTTTGCTGGTGACGCAAAAATATCGGCACATAGGGCCTTGTCTTCTAACGGTGTTGCCTTGAAGGTATGATTCGACTGCCGGTAGCTCTTTCCGCCTTCGGTAATTACGGTATTAATAATCTATATGAACCTCAATTACGGACAATGGGTTTACGTTCGCTCTAAGTGCACTACACGCTCTCCAGTAAGTACCACGGCCTCCCTCCTCTTCTCACGCTTGAACATTCTCGTCATTAAAGACTCTGAGGCGCTGTTCGAAGAGCTTGGGGCTGCAGCGCCGGAGACGAATATCAATAAGCCGCACACACTCGGACGGCTGTTTGCATCGCCCCGGCCGCGCGGCGTGCACGCCAGCGGAATCTTCGGGTCTGCCGCCTAATATAATTGTTTTTCCCCCGCGCTCGTCACGCACGGGTGTTCCGAAGGAGCGTAAAGAGTGGCTGTTAGTAAAAGCATCGTTCCGCTCTATGCTAAGCATATATTTCATATAACGATGCATGGCCAAGCTCAGTGGGGGGCATGACAATGTGTGATTGATGTGACCGAGAATCCGATCCTATATGTTGTGTTACTTCAATTATTGGTAACCTGTTTTGTTTGTTTTTTTGTCATTTTGGTAGTTTGTTTGTGCCCGCGTAATGGGTCGCGTCTTCCTTCAATGAGTGCGGCTGGCATCGGCCATTCGTTCGTGCCGTTGTCTGCCTCAAGTTTTATTCGTGTTTTTGTCGTGGCTATGGTGCCTGTGACACGACTCCAACCAGCGCATTTACCGGTTTCTCATTTTGTTGTCCCTCGATTTGCGCCAGGTGACGCCATATACTGCAGAGCATACACAGCTATTCCATCATACTGTTTCATGCCGCGATCCTGGCGGTGGCACAAGAGCAGAGGTGGGTACGGCAAGCGTTGGTTCGGCTGTAGATCGCTCTCCAGCTGGACCACATCTATTAAAATGCGAAGAGCGTTTAAAAAAAAATACACGAAAACGTTTGGTGCTAAAAGGGTGGCGACTCCCGTCCAAGAACGGTTACTGGATCGGCAAGGTTCTTTTCCCTTGACACTCGCCCGCACTCGTGAGTCAGAGCGCGTTCCGGCGATTTCGATTGAGCCATTCTACTCCTTTCACTCTTGAACTGAGACTAGAAGCTCCGCCTGCACCGCGAGCCCGCTGGCTTCCGCAGTGATTTGGTTGCGCGTGCCGGCGCGTTCACACGTGTGTTTTCAAGGACGGAAAGCTTGAGCTGAAGGCGGAGCTTCTAGTCTGAACTTAAGGGTTAACGGAGTATAGGAAAGCACTTCTGCCGGAAGGGACAGACGGACCCATGCGAGGAGCAGGTAAGCTTTTATGCCGGTACCGTGGGCACATTCCCGGCCATTGTATTCACACGACTCCCCCAAATGTGGAACTCGTTGACGTAGAGAGTTTCATCTCCACTGTCTACAAAACCTCGAACCTCTAAGAAAAGTTTAAATATGTCAATTTACCGCTCGGCAATATTTATCTGAGATGAACCAAAACACAAGTGCACGCCGCACGGTATCAACAACGCAGCCATCTTATGTTTGATCGCGACCACCACGGTTCAGATTCGGTCCTGCTCGCCGGGAATTTGTACGTAACACAACAACTCCAGGTCGCCGAGAAGTGCTGAAAGCTAACGGCATAGCACCCTGGGATAAAGCAGAAGGGCGCACTGTCACACACTTCTAAACACACAAAGGAGGGAAGGAGATTTACGGCCCACACATATACGCTTCCAATGAGAAGAGAGAAAGAGCACTTATCTGAGAGCCCCTGCAGAGGAAATAGACGTCGCTCTATCACCGCTCGCATCTCTTGGCTTTTCCGCCTCGGGGCTCTTTTAAATATGGGCGACTGCTCCGTGCTTTCAGAAACGGGAATACGAGGCAGCCTTTTGTAACGTATGTGCGTGCCCGTGCACGTGTGTGTGTGTGTGCGTGTGTGTCAGGTGTGCACCACCGGCACTAGCGACGACTTTATACGCGCCGTAATCGCATATGGCGCAAAGACAAACAGAAACGAACGAATCGCTATGCTTATCGCTCGTCGAATCAACCCTCCCCGTCTGTAACGTCGATAGCCCAAAATCTCGTATTTCGATGTTGCCATTTTAACTTCTTTTTTTTTTTTGTTCTAAAGCTTGTTTTTTTTACTCCTTTTCCTTTTTACGTTTGAGTATTTACTCTGCTGTTCGATGATTTAAAGTGCGCACCTCCGCTAAAAGTCGACGCCGATCCTGCCGGGATTTAGAGCCGCATCGAAGACGAAAATTAAAACACACGCAACGTGCTGGAAGAACACGCTGTTGGTTTTAAATCCACGGAGGAAAGCCAATGGCTTCTACCCCAAAAAGATAAATAAGAGACGGTGTTTAGTCGCACCCTGCATACGGTTAAGCTCTTTTTGTTTCGATCCAGCTACGATTAGAGGGATGCTCACTGTGAAACAGGGAGCAAATGCAAATGTAGGCACGGAAATGCGAGGCTGCCTTTTTTACACGCCGAATATAAATGACTGCCATTAATTCAGCGAGTAGGAAACTGGTGAATTGAGGTGGTGCTTGCAATGGGCGATAGGTAAACATACTGGCGTGATGCCGGAAGTAAGGAGTAAGAGCTGGATTTAACTCTGGTTGTCCCTTAGATTCGCGTATTATGCCGATACTCGTAAGTTTGGAGATTACAGGGGAAAAATTATTACCGTTTTTTTGAAGGAGAATATATAACCGGGAATTTCTGAAAGATGGCTGCAGCGTCTCAAAGTCGCTCGCTAGCTCGCTGGATGAAACAGGAACGCCATCGCTGTGGTGGCCAATCAATGTATTACTTTTGTCGCTTACAATGTGTGCTCTTTTTATTTAGGAATGAACGGCAAACATTGGTGCGCTTATTAACTTTCAATTTCTATTTTATTTATCTTTTGGATAAAGGCCTTAAATATACGGAATGACAGATGGCCGACTCTTTGTTTTTTTTGTTTTTTTTTGAGCTGTCAACGTTTCAGACCTGACCTCTAAATTGCTTATCTATCTTCCATTAAAAAAATAAAAATAGGTACGTACTTAGCGCCTGTTGGCACGCGAGCAGTTCTTTTACCCTTGTTCACAATAAACATTTTTATATCAAAATTAAAAAAAAAAAAAAATCTTCCTGAGCATTTTGTGGATTAACCCATGTTTCTTACGCGGCTGACACTCGTAAATACAGATCAATCCTCGTTCCAGGTAAAATTGTTCCGTCGCGAGTACAAATATCGCCTTCTCTGTAAAAGTTAGGTACGTCTTAATATTTTAATCGCTGTTGTTTATTCCCCGTCTAATCCCATTAATTGTACCATATAATTCTAGGAAGAACTTCAAACCAAGCCTTTGCCTTGTTTATCGGATAAATCTGCCCGGAGGAAGTGCAGTGTATTGTGTGTTTCCAAATTCCCTGAAATTAATGTACATTCTACGAAATTTCTATAGGAAGTGGTGTATAGAGGCTATAGCTATCCCCAAAAAAAGTGTACCTACTCTTCTATGGCTTTTTGGCCGTTTTCTTTGGGAGACTTTCTATATAACTTAGTGTATAAAGATTGAATTGAAAACAAAACTTCTAACACGTTTCTATCGCCTTCCTGTTGACAATAAGACAATTTTTCGGGAAAAAGAATAAATCCTGAAAGATTAAATTCAGGTTTTTGACAATGTATCTATGGAAACATGCACTCGCTACTTACCTTACAAGCAGACGCAGACATCACAAATACACAGGCTACGGAGCACTCGTAACATTAGTAATTCAGTAGTATCTGCCGAGAAGCTGAAGGACAGGAGGAGACGAGAGCGCGCGGGAACGTCAGAATGCCGACCTCTGATTGGAAGGATTAGTGGGTAGACGTAAAGCTAGCTGCCTTTGCCTTGACTGCACTCATTGAGCGCGTCCGAAAGCAGAACGTCGGCGTCCGGCATTTGGCTCTAGCATTCGAACGCGTTCGACGAGTGCAGTGGAGACAAAGGCAGCTAGCTTCAGGTCTACCCCCTAATCCTTCGAATCAGAGGTCGGCGTTCTGACGTCTCCTTGCGCTCTCGTCTCCTCCTGTTCCTCGTTTTCTTGGCACATTGGCTGCTCCACGGTGATATATACCCTACACTTGAAAGGTACTCATTTAAGCGAGGATCACCACAGAAGATAATAACAAGATTACAAGTACGTTAGTGTTTTCTCGCCAATATCATACGAATCTGCTTCCTGAAGGATGGTGAACTGTATCTTCAATTATAAAGCATTGAAGAAAGCGATAATTATTTGACACAGTCGGAAAAAGCGGTCTCTGGAGGAGGTTCCAACTGTATGTGGTGTCGCTTCTCCGCACTTCATCTTACTATTGTAAGGCGACAAAAATCTATTGAGACGTGGCGATAAAAATTCTATAACATTCCTATCGTCTGTACTTTATAGACTTTGGTTGAAAGAAGGTGTATAGAAAACCTATTCAAAAATGTCGATAGGGCGTGACTGGATAGGACGTTTGAAGGGTCTTTAAAATATTACAATTTCTATAAACTGAGTGATTTTTTTTTTTTTTGTAAGGGGACATGATTGTTGTTTTATTGACACTTTGAACTCTAGTGGCCTTACAAACATAATTCTGCGCAAAGATTTTCTCGCGTATCAATGTGACCAACAGAATCCCAAACGCCGAGTGAGGCTTGATTGCATGCATGTCGCGCTGTTGAATTCTGGTATATTTTTGAATAGACTTTTTCTGTGTACTCTCGTCCCCAGCCACCTGATAGGCGTATCCGGTATGGCCGACGAAAAAATACTAAAACGTTTCAACCTGTAACTAGTAAAAAAATAAGGGGCAGGCGAAATGATAATGTGTGACGGTTACGCTTATATCCTAAGTGTCTTCTACTGGCGTGGCGACGGCAAAACAATGTCTTCGCCCATACTGGAAGTGACGACAATTCAAGATGGCGGCACCCTTGAAGAAAGGGTCTATTCTAAAAGTACCTCAACAACATTTTTTAGGTAGCTAACTAAAGCTACCTAAACAACAACAAAAAAGAACAACAATACTATTGCCCTTTCTTTCTCTCTTCAGGGCATATATACTTTGTCTAACATTTCAGCTTTAATTATCGGGTTAAGCATGGCAGCTTTATACTTTCAGTGTCACATGTGCCGATGGAACTAGAGAGTGGCCACCGTTCGCATTTGTTGGATCTAACATAGTCAAGTATTCTTCACGCACATCCAAAAAAGAAGAGTCGAAAAAAAAAGTCAGCTTTGAATAGCACAAAAATAAAACCAAAATGGCATTCTATTGCCTTGAAACGTTTTCATATATATCTATTTTTTTTTCCGTTTTTAAGTAATACGGTTGAGCGCCAGCCCCTACAGAAATTGGTGGCGTCTTTCCCGCGCGGCAGTTGCTCGCTCCACCGAAGCACAACTGCAGAACGTGAGCAACATGAGAACGAACTCGAGAACGCCCGAGCTCTCGCCGCGGCTGTCGGTCGTCGTTACGACGAGCGGACAGCCACTTGTAGTTGTCAACAGATGTAGAAATTTTCTTTTTATTATTTCTCTTTTTTTTTTCGCGTGGCAATTTTATTGCTAAAGCAACCACCTAGAAATTCTTTTTTTTTTTTTTTGTGCCCTCTTCGCTTTAGATCGGGATGCCCATGTTGTACCGAACGACTGCAGCAATCCGTCATGCACGGATGCGTGCTTGGAAACCCACCAATGTTGCGAAATCAGCGGTTTTCTGAGTTTTTTACAGGGAAAAGGTGGCGTTTTGCAGGTAGTCGGAATTCAAGCGGTTTTCAAGCTATGTTGCCGTGTTTTCCGGAGGTCTAAAACTTGTTCTCCAGCTTACGTTTATTTTTGTTTACCCTCAACGAGCTTGTTGTCAGTGAGGAGAATAACGCTTGCGTCGCCATTGAGATATTACACTTTTTGTAGATTGGATTCTGCGGAAAGCGGGCCCAGGAGGCGCGTGCTCAATCCATGCTTTAGAGTGACGGCACGAGTTCCCGCTAGCAAAGCGAAGATCTAGTTTACGGTCAACTAAAATTCTCTATTGTAGTGTTGAAGTGGTGAGGAAACGAAATGGCGTCACTGTTAGGTCCCTACCTCTCGCTTCAAAGTCGGCCAGCGAGAAGCGCAATGCGTATCGCGCTCGTGACGTCAAGATTTCCTGCAAGGCCAAGGGTACAGTAGTTGCGAGCGTTGCCGGTTGGTGGCGTCAATGCGTGACAATCTTGCCTAGTAGTAATATTCGATGACTGTATACGCCCTATGGCCAATGCATAGCCTGCCCGTAACATCATTCGCGGTCATGACGGTATTTTATGTGCCTCGAGCGTTCGGTTCACCGCGTTAGTTTCACACCACAGGAGTACACGCTAGGGAACCAGTAAGTAGAAATAACCGTCAGTACCCAGCAATGGCGACACCTGCGAGCTATGTATATAGACAATTGCAAGCATGGCGCCCCGACTGGTGCCCCATGCGTGCAAGCACGTGCAGGTTGCGCGTGAGTATAGCTTTGGCGAGCTTGCTATTGCACGGGCTTGTCCGCACAAGCGAAGACATGGCGGCGGCCAGTCGCCTCACTTGCAATTGTCTATACCATTCCCATATTTACAACTCCGCAGCCCAGTACGCGCATGTTCGTCGCTTTGGTAATCAAGGAAATCACGCGCCATACGCACGAACACTGAAAATGAAACGGGCTAGAAGCCCTTTTTTTGGAAAAGTCTATATATAGCATTCCTGCCATATTTGAGCGCGTTATTTATATCGCATCCGGGGGAGTGGTATGGTAGGCCTCGCGGACGTCCTCGCATGCCTCAAATCAACCTCCTAAATAAAGTCTGCAGAAAATGGCACTCTTGCTGGTGTGGAATGCACGTTGCGGAATCATTGTGCAAGCTCTAACATATACAACGTGGTATACGGGTTAGCGTTTTCCGCCAATTCACATTCAGGACTAAGTAACTTCACGAGCGAGCCATACTGCCGTGGAGTGGCGCCGCTACTTACGAACTCAAGACGTGCGGCAATCCAACGGAGCTTCAAAGACCGCCACCAGACCACAATTTTGAAATCTGTTAATTCGTTTTAAAATTAGTTTTCTTGACTTTTTTGCTGACAGCCCAGAAGCACCTGTTTAGACAAGTGTTTCTGGGCTGCAGGCACAACACAGACCACATTTAAATAACGAACTAAGTGCGAACATTTTGTCTCCGTAATCCTTTTAAGAGGCAATTCTATGCCTGCGCTTTAAATTTAGCGGTTTCTAGCGATTTTTCGAGATTCCTTTAGAGGGTTTTTGATTGTTCAGTTGACAACACTGAAACGCAGTGTGGCCGCGGAATTTATCGCTTCAGACGGAACAAGCACTGGATAGAGCGTCAGGACGGCTCCGCTCTGCGATAAGGCATGCTTCGCGCTGAGGAGGATCGAGTCACCGCTGCTGCTGTTCCTAGAGCCGCAGCCCACAGACACGAATCACAAGAGGTGCACTCTGATGCGGTCGACGCGGCGCCGCCGCTTGCTGGCGCAATCTGAAGGTAAAATCGAGAAACCTCTCGTCGTTACCTGTTTCTTTTTTCTCTTTTTTTCCCTAAAGAAGTGTGTGCATGTATGTGAGTAAAGAGGGAAGAGGCTACGGAGTTTAAATCGTGCCTCGGTTTGCGCTTTTTCAATCGTGTCTAGCTCAGCCATGTCCTAGCTGAGCTTGGGCTGCTGATAGCAGCTGAACTTTTTGGGTGAACTCCCTGGTGTAAGACCCTTATGGTCTTACACCCGGAAGGTTTCTGCTTATCGGTAGCAAGTTCAGAGCAGAATGAAAAAGACACGTTTTTCTACGTGACAGTTATAAACAGGGCGAAACAAAACGAAAACACTCGCACAGACTTGGCGACAAAATTTCGGGTTTCCGCGAAGTTGTGGGAAGAAAGCGGGGACTACTGATACGGCCCGTCGCACTGAGTGCTGCGTGCCAGCTGAATGCCCTGCCTATAGGGTATAGAGTAAAACGGGCCAAGAAAAATCAACGCTTGCACATGGAAAGTCCATACGTTCGCCAAATCTGCATTGAGGTGGCCATTTTACCTTATGAGCTTTCAAGGCATGGTTTTTTACCTGTGAGAAATGAGACCCACAAACTAGCCAAAGTTAGTGGCGGACAGGTTCGCAGATGCCCTAGTTAGCGATGAATGTAACTTGTGGAGTTATCTCCTAAAATCCGCAGCGATCAGACAACAGAGTGCGTCGTCTGCTCTCTGGACTTGTCACCCCTCTCTATATTAAAATAAGGTGAACACATCGGAACACCGCCATGTGCGCACAGTTACAAATGTTAAAATTATCGTATTTAAACAGGAATGCTAGAATCATGATTCTACTATATAACCCAAGGCAGTGGGTTATATAACCCAGTGTCTTGGTTCGTGGTGATGAGTTTTAGGACAAAGGTATAGAAAGCTTGACCCGTCGGAAAATATTTGTATCTACGCTCTAGAAATCTATGCTCGTTCACTTTTTCCAACAGAGAACTGAGGTGGCCTACCAATGAGACATGCTGAGGAAGCTGGGGAAATGATTGATTGATTGATCTGGTTTAAATGAAGTAAAGACGGTAAATAACGAAAACGGAAAAAAAGCAGTGCTTAGTTAGTCTAGTTGGTTAATATATAGTTTAAAAATTATAAAATCACCAAAAGAAACAATGACCAAGATGAACTAAAACAATACAAGGCGCCTTGAGTTGTCTTATTTGGTCTTGGTCCTTGTTCTTTTCGGTGCGTTTATACTCTTTAAACGGGAAAATGCTTTCACCGAGAAATAAAGTCGGTTTTTAGGCTAGACCTTTCGGTCAAAGAGTCAACATTTTCAAAATTATTTTTAGAGCGCAGCTCTTAGGCGGCCGTTTCCGGCTTGAGCGGCGTCGGCGTCGGCGTCGCCGTCGCCGTAACCCCCTCAGTACCCTTCCCTCCTCCTCCTCAAGAGCTGCGCTCTAATTCGGCGTTACGGGGAGTTGAAAACGGCTTTCATTTTTCTTTTATAAGCTTGTGATAAAAAATTGACTCGCTTTATTTAGAGCGGCTAAATCATATTTAAATCCTACTCAAATAGTTTCTAGATGTTGGCGTTATAACTTCGTAAGCTTCAACTGTTTTCGAAGGTGAGCTTCGGATAATGCACTTACATGGTCAAGTTTACAAACAAAACCGCCAAAATTTCCGCCGAACAGACTTCTGCATTTTGAGAGAGAAGCGGCTAAAAAGAGGAGGAGGAAAACTTTATTCAGTTCAAAGAAGAGGCTTATTCAGGCCCGTTGCGCCTTAGACGACGGCCAAGATGTCTTGGCTGCTGGCGGAGTCTTCGGCCCTTTGGACGGCCCACTGTTGGATGTCGGGGTTTTCGCTAAGCAGCACAGTCTTCCATTGCTCTCCACCAGTGATAATAAATGTGCCTTTTGTATATAACTTTATATCTTTTAGCTACAAGAATAGAGTTGCTTTCATATCTTTCGTACAATAATACACTGCTCCAAAATTATCTTTTGACAAGTTAAAGAGGCGGTGCAACAATTTTTGTTCTTTGCGCAAATACCGCTTAGAACGAAACCCTGACGTTTATGACCAACAGCAATGGGAGAAAAACAAACGCGTGTTTCACGGGTTCGTTTAACTCCCATTGCAATAAACGTCAAAGAATAAACCTTAAAAGAAAAAAAAACGAGCAGCGTTCACCCCTCAACTTATAAGCCACAACAAGCGGCAACGCGATCTAGAGCCGATTATATGCCGCCAATGTTGATGATAGCCACGCGCGCTGAGGTTGGCAAAGCACAGGATACGTGCCGAGTTCCAGACATTGCTAGGGTTCGGCTATTTTCGTCATTGCAAAAATTGGACACGGGCCACTACCCAAATTCTTCTCGAGCTATCTATTATCACGAGGACAAATCGAGCGCTCACGCAATGCTCGGGTTCAAGCTATAAGCCGCATTCAAATATCGTCACTGAGGTACTATGCCAGCACTGCGGCTTCCACGCTACTACATCAAGCTTTTCGAACGAGAGGCTTGAAGAAAACGCTCGTTTTTATCCTTGAACTTGCACCGCACCAAAGAAGTTTCTTTTTCAATGACCTTGCGTTCGAGTATACATGGGTCCCACTAGTGCCAGTAAACTCGTGTAAAGTGAAAAACATTCCAATTAAATATCGTTGCATCGCCACCCTTTACGTTTCTATACACCATTTGAGTTGTGTGCAGCAGAGGCAGTTGCAGCAGAGGCAGGCTTTAAGTTTCTATACACCTTTTGAGTTGCGTGAGAGCCCGTGGCTAATCTGGAAGCCACGGGCTCGCACAAGTGCGAGCCCGAGGCTTCCAGATTAGTTTTGCTTTCGCGAGTGCTCGTGAATGGAAAGCAAATCTGAAAGCCATGTTCCCGCGCCTATGCCTTTGCCTTTGCGGCACAGAACTCCTGAGGAGTATAGTTCCAGGCAGACTTGTGCCTATCTCAAATACTCTACTCAATATACAGTATTTTAAATACGTTTTGAACTATCTTGGTATCTTGCAAATACTTTTGATCGCGAGTATTTGATACTCTTTTTTAATTTCAATTCTGAGTATCTCGTACTCATTATCTTAAATACATTTTGACATTCCGCCATTTTCCGAGCTTTTTAATATGAAGTGGTGTGGGCTCGGCACAAGAAAACGTGAATATTATTTCGAGCAACCAAATCCTGCCACTAGGTCCGATTAGCTACGGTGACTTTGGTTGAGCTAGTGAAAACATCCCTTTTTTGCCAATTGTGACTCATATTTCAGCCTAAAGTTCGTACAAGGAAGGTTTTCCCCTCTCCTTCCCAAAGGCGCCTTTTGTTTCCATATAGTTTCCCCCAAAAAATCCTCAAACAAAAGGTGTGGTTTTACGAAAGTAAAGATGCCACCCTGAGGCGCACCGCAGAACGGGAAACGACCTACGACAACAATGCAGACTTGAGTGTCAAGAAAATAACAAATAGAAGAAAATTAGAAGTACACACGCATAAAAAAAAGACATGGTTGTTTTGCTTTTTGTATATTTGACGCCGCTAGGGCAAAACGTCAAGGTTTTTTTTCGTTTCTTTTCTTTTTATCGTCAGTCCGCCAACTATTGCTCTCGCGAACACTGTCTCTAAGCGAACATTGATAAGCAGAGAACAGTACAGGAAACGAACTAAAAGCTGGATGACCTTTCAAAATGCCAACAAAGGGTCCCCGCAACGTTGAGTGACTTTCTGAATGCAACCTACTTGAAGAAGGTGCGACCACTGCCGTGGCTATTATGCGGGTTCTCTTTGTTATCCATTCACTCATATCCGTATCCCAAGTTCGTTTATAGTGAACTTCCCATATAGGAAATATGGATTGTAGTTAAGTGATGCGTCTAAGGTGCGCCGCAGGACGTGATATTCAGCGATGTCACTATTGGCGAGGCGCTCTGACCCGTTTGTCACCCCCACACCTCGCTGTTTACCCAACACAAGGCCTGTGCACATGCCCACAAGCCTTGTGGGCCTGTTCATGTCATCATTTTAATAGAGCGCGGGGCACAGTGTAATGTAAGAATACCAACAATTAGTGAAGGGACGTTAAGTGCCGAACCTCTCCCGAAAGCAGTCATCAGAGGATGCGAGCTTGACCCACTTGGGCTTTTGTGCTGAGCTGGGCACCGTGATGCTGCATTGTTCATGAAGGGCGGAGTTGTAACAAAAGAGCCCCTCTTCCCTGCTCACCGGAGAACACCAACTCCAGCCGAACGCTGACGCCGCGTTTGGTTATGTCGGCCGAGCGCTGAGTCATTGTATTTATTGTCCCCATCCGTGTAGTTCTAAAGTTAACCGCTTGGGGTGTCCCGGTCAGTCCTCCTCCCCAATGACAAATGATGAGGCGGCGAATAACTGAAGAAACTAAACGTTTGATGGAGCGATCTTGTGCCCAAAACAAAATAGAGAAATGCTAGCGACGCGCCTTTCTCTAGCGATATTGCCACGCGCGTTGCCCAGCAAGCGCGTGGCCGAATGGTTACGCGCTTAGCTCTCACTCGGAGGCTCCAGGTTTGATACCAAGGAGCGGACTCCTCTTTTAATTTATTCTTTAAACTTGACATTCTCGTAAGTTCGAGAACCTTGTCGTCTGATCGAGTTACGAATGTTCTACACGCCAAACTTTCTACGGCGAATGTTCCAGAAACCCACGTGGGTACAAAAGGTGCTCCGAGTGGCGGTCCCAAGTCAGTCTCGCCCCAGCGCTCGATCCTGCTGTTTCGCCGACATCGGCGTTCGTGACGCTAGCCTTTCTCTATTTTGCTTTGGGCACAAGATCGCTCCATCAAACGTTAGTTTCTTCAGTTATCCGCCACCTCATCATTTGTCATTGGGGAGGAGGACTGACCGGGACGCCCCAAGCGGTTAACTTTAGAACTACATGGATGGGGACAACAAATACAATGACTCAGCGCTCGGCCGACATAACCAAACGCGGCGTCAGCGTTCGGCTGGAGTTCGTGTTCTGCGGTGAGGGGGAGGAAGGGCTCTTTTGCTACCACTCCGGCCTGCATGAACGATTCAGCATGCACATTGCCCAGCTCAGTACAAAAGCCTTAGTGGGTCAAGCTCGCATTCTCTGACGACTACTTTCGGGATAGATCCGGCACTTAATGTCCCTTCGTCGATTGTTAGTATTTTTTGCTTCACACTGTGCCCCGCGCTCATTTGTAGAAGATGACATGGACATGCCCATAAGGCCCGTGGGCATGTGCACAGGCCTTGTGTTGAGTAAACACCGATGTGTGGGGAAACAAACGGGTCAGAGCCCCCCCCCCCCCCCCTATAGTTCGATCTCCTGCCCAATAGTTATTCTGCATGGTAACCGGACAAAAGCTCACCGGACAAAAGCTCACCAAACAGAAGCTCACCGGACAAAAGCTCACCCATTTTTTCACAGACCCGGACAAAAGCTCACCTCATTTTTTTGTTTGCTACCCGGGTGAAACACGGGCTGGGATAAAGTGCGGACGCGATGGACATTGCGCCATGTTTAGGAGAACTGGTACCCCATCCCGTGCGAAAGTGTTGACAGATAAGCCATATCAGGCAGAGAAGCAGCGATTTGGGACCAAAATTTAGGTCACCGAAACTGAGTGGAGTGGATAAGATCAAGCTTGCTTGACTCAAGGCAAGACAAAGCACTGTTGTGCCACACCCAAGAAACTTCGTGAACCGAAGATTTTGAACCCGAAGAGTGACCGAAGAAGTGAAGTCACCCTTCGGTGACATCGCCTTTTCATTGTGCTTATGCCAAGCCAAACGTGCACATGAAGGTCAGGCACAGTGTCTCTTCATTACTAATGCATGGGTTTTCTTGGGGTTCAGGGTAATATTTGAAGTGAATGGTCAAGAAAAGAAAATGATTTCCATCATTGTGCGTCGTAGATGTATTTGAAATCAAGGATTATCTCAGGTGATATGAAAGGGAATCTGAAGCAAGACTGTAATATAAAAACCATTGAGTTGCGAAATTTTAAAAATATTTTGAAGGGACGGGAGTTCGGCGTTTTGAACAAGTACAAGACAGATGACCAATTCAGAATGCTCTGTGGGATTTTGGATAGGCTGGCGTTCCTTCCACCACAGCTTGTGCCCGAAGGACTAACCTGCATCACGTAAAAGTCTACCGGTTACATTGGCGACCTGCTGGACTACTTTGATCGCACGTATGTCAGCGGCCCCTTCCGTTGTGCCTCTGCTCTCTCTGCGGTGGCCCCCAGAGCGAATTCTTTCCTTTGCCTGGCTGTGCGCCGACGACGACCGGAGTTTTCCCCTGAATGGTATAGAATATGTACGACGCCACTCTTCAAGATAAAGACCGGACAAACAACACCTACGAAGGATGGAATACCGGGTTCCAGAAGCTTGTCGGCCATGCCCATCCAAGCGTCTGGAGGCTGATTGAATGCCTAAAGTAAAATCAGGCTCTCGTTGCCACGGCATTGACACAAGCTCGGAGAGGTGAGCCCCCAGTGAAGCGGGTGTGAAAAACCACTCTGCGCCTGCAGAATCGCCTGAAAAAAAAAATATTTGCAAGGGGTTCCAGGTACACCGAGACCTACCAAGACTGCTGGAGTTAGTAGGGGACTGTATTCGCTTCTAACCAATCGATAAATAAACTTCTTTTTACTCTAATCAACAAACATGCACCTGTCAGATATAATTTATCGTTGCATTTTGGTGTCGCACGCATGCACCTAAGTTGCCCGCACTCGTGCCAACATTAAATGTTCTCCTGGTGAGCTTTTGAACGGGTCTGTGAAAAAATGGGTTGGCTTTTGTCCGGTGAGCTTTTGTCCGGGATTCGGACTGCATAACATAGCCCTACGATACTTTTTTTTCTTTTTCCGTTTTTTTTTTTTGTTGCGTGCTAATAAACCATTCTGGTAAACCAGATTTGCGCAGCTGCATAATTTTCGTTGACACTGACGTCGATACAAATTACGCAATGCGGAACTATCTGCAAAAGTAACTGAATTAGATTTCTAAATATTTGTACTCTACTCAAGATACTTTACAGAGAAGGTAACTTGAGCATGGGCGTACCAACCGGGGGTGCAAGGGGGGTGCTTGCCACCCCAGTTCTCAGAGTGGGGGGCAGAGCATGTGTTTTGCCTTCCCCCCTGAAACAGCCGCCACTGGGCAGGGCAAACACTGGCCGGCGGCGCCCAAGGGATACCAAGGGCACCGCCCCTCAGTCCTGGGGGGGGGGGGGGGGGGGGTTCTGGGGGGGTCTGGGTCTGGTTTGCCCCCTCCCCTCCCCTCCCCTCAAAAACAAGTTGGTACGCCACTGAACTTGAGTAGTATTTTAAATACTTTATGAAGCATGTATTTAGTAACTTAACTTAAATCCTTTTATCCAGTATTTTGTCCAACACTGGATCCAGGTGACCATTTTTTTAGTATACCTTCCAGCGTAATAAATGTTCGGGGAGTAATGGGTGTCTTTATGGGCGAGCCCGTTCGCAGCTGTCCTGGGCAGTTCTGACTGCGCGTAGACTCTTCCCGTGAAAATAACATCGAGGCGAGATCTCGCTGCCAGCAGTGGGCCGGCTACCCGGCCTCTCTAGACCGAGCGAGCGGCGATGGGGACGCTGTCTCGGCCGTAATTAAGGTAATGAAGGCAACGCGGGATGCCTCACGCAGCGGCACGCACCGGCGTGACGGGGAACAGACGGCGGGGCGCCGACGGCCGCTGCTCCCGGCCTGCCTTTCTAATTGAGCGCCGCACCAAAATGCGCGGGGCTGCAGTGTTGCCAACGGGCATGCCTGCCTGCCCGCGCCGGGGCATCCCATGATGAATGCGGCCGCTGCGGCCCCCGGCTGCAGCCCTCGAACCCGTGCGCGCTCGCGGCGCAACGCGCCCGTGCACGCTGAACCGTCGACCGCTAATGCAGCGCGAGAATTCTCTCGCTGCATGCGTCGGAAGGTTGGGAGCCGCGAGCCTCACGGGAGTCGGGGCTGTCGGGGGCAGCGGTAATTGTGTCCGCGTTGGACGCACCGAAGCACTCGTTAAGACCCGCGACCGTGGCGGCGGTGTGGCTACTGCGTAGGATGTCCATTAGGCAGCGCGGGTGACCCGGGCCCCTCTTCACGAAGCTAAAGGGTTGCACCGGTGGGGGGCATACTGGGCGTGCGTGCATGCGAGCATCGGGGTGGGCAGGAAGCCGCAAAGTTTGTTTAGGCGTCATTCGGGTTAACGCGGACTTCATTTGGCTCAGGGTGTCGCCGGACGCGTTTTGTTTAAAGGGCAACTCCGGTCCATACTTTCGATTTTTGGATTATGACTTTTTTTAGTGCAGTCAGCGCCCCTAAATTGCAAGGTGTAATTTTTTTCTCGTTATTTTGCGTAGTTTTAAAAATATCGACGCCTCAAGGTTTTGTTTGGGGCGCGGCCACCAAAACCGAAACTAGCCGCTCGAGGCCCCGGCAACACTGGAAATCAGCCGCTATGTGAACGTGAAGTCAGGATCGTTCTCGTTCAACGAGTATGCAGGCCGAGCGGCACCTACCTCTGTTGCGCTAGCCGTCTAAAGATAGGAGATTAAGCTTATTTCATTTTAATTCTGTATACGTGGTAGTTATCCAGCATATGTAGCAAGAGTTAGTGCGTATACCCAAAAGCTAGCGACTGGAAAACCCGTAAACTCGTACGGTGCCGTACTCGGCGGCCGCCGCCGTGCGTGGGCTATGTCGTACTCGTCGCTTGTATACCCAAAAGCTAGCTACTGGAAAACGAGTGAACTCATTCGGTGCCGTACTCGGCGGCTGTCGCCGCGTGTGCGGTCTTCCGTACTCGTCGCTAGGTCTAAATTGTCATCGGGGCTCCGTGGATGGAGCGGCGTTGCTGTACGCCGCGCTGCCAGTGACGTACAGTACTGGGGGCCCTCTCGCTTTCGCGCTGCGGGTGAGTCCCAGACACGAAGCTATGAGGCTCTCGGCGCGGGCCGCGGCGCCCGAACACACGTGTGCTGGGCTGTACACGTTTGTTTTTTCGTTCATTTTTTCCTCGGGCGCGTAAAAGCCGAAGTCCAAAGTCCACTCGTCGAACAGCGTTCACCCACACCTTCTCCGATTTCCGGTCCGTTGCAAACTTGTGAAAAAGCACCTCCGTGTTGCGCAGCGGGTTGTTTGCGCTACAAGTTGCACTCGGCATCTTTCGAGGAACAGCTGGGCAGTCTTGGGCGCACCGAGTTGCTCGCTAAACCGAGTCTTGGAGTTGTCACAAGCAAATAAACAAAAGGCTATACCGAAGCTACACGGGCTACAGATAAAAGCAACGTCTAAACACGCCAATCACAAGTCGAAGTAGCGGTGGTAGCGGCTCAAAGAAGCGCACTCCGCGCAACGCCCGGACCGGAGGAAAAAAAGAGAACGATACTGACGTCACGGCCCAGTGTTGCTTTAGCGATCGGCAACCCGCTGGCGGCCCGCTAAGGAGCAGCGGCTCGCGGCGGGTCGCATTTTTATTATCGGCATTAGTTGATATTGCGGCGTCCCATGGACGTAATATTTTGGCTACGGTCGTATTTTGTGTCACTACAGCGATAGCAGTAATTTATTTCATTTTGAGTTTTGGCCGGAGTTGCCCTTAAGAATGCAGTTGCTTTTCCCTGGCCGAAGCGGACGAATGTGTGAGAGTCGCAAGTCGCTCGTGTCAGCTTTATCTTTTCGGAAGGTAGGGTAAGGTTGGGACAAATGGGAAAAAAAATGTAAATTTCAATGGCAATTGTCATATTTGCTTCTATATTTATAAAAACACAAAATGGGGATATTTTTAGATGTCTTGACTCTATGCTCAGTAAATATTACTTAACTGGCCGTCTCAAAGTAGGCCGCTACTTGTCCGGGATCATTTTAAGATCTACTGACTACTGAGATGATTGAAAAATATAAAATGCAGGTCCCATGTCAAACCAAAACCTAGGACTTCATTCTTCGAAAAATGTATGTAAAGTTGCATGCTCCTTACATAACCATTTCACCTGCTTTTTTTGCTTTTTCTTTTGCTGACGTGTTTTGTGTAGAGACAATACATTCAATATACACAGCCATATATGGTTACATTCACACTTCTTCATGTGTGAATAATAAATTCACAAGAACAATAGACCCCATCTAACACCTTCATACTCCGCAGTGCGCGCGCATTCTATACGTTAAAAAATCGCTTTGTTCGCATCAGAAAAAAAGTATTAATTAATGAGAAGATATTGAAAACAATTCTGTATTGAAAAAGTATCAAAAATGTGATGTGACTGATTTATTGTTTTCTAGTTTATTGATATTTGTAGCATAATATATGAAATTATTGTTAACGTCTGGTTAAACGAGTACGAAGGCACTTGATTTAGCAAATTAGATTCAGGAACTCAAGCGAAGAACTGACGAAAAACAAAATGTACCTTGCATGTTATTGGTCATTCTGGGTTACAGCAGTTGAATGAAAAATTCGCATTACATCGTATCTTTAAATTTCGGGTGTATAAACTTGCCTTTTTTTTTTTCAGAAATGTGCGAGATGAACTTCCGAAAAATGTTCTTTTATGCAGGCAAGAAATATCTTTGAAATCACCACATTTTCCATATTGGTGAAGGATTCTACTTAGAATATAAAATGAGATTGAGTTTTTTATGCGAAAAATAAATCACACCCTTCCGATTAACTCAGATATTATCCGTAGTTGCAATCCCTCAAAAAGTTTATTCACCTGAGGAACCTGCAGTTTATACGCTGTCATCATACATTAGAGCAGTAGCATGTTATTGCCGTATTTTTATACTAAATATATGAGCTTTTGTGGAAGCGATGTCACAACCCTAAGAGCTGGCGCAAGCATGCGAAGGCTCAAATTTCTGCGGATTAAGACGACCGGCGTCTTTTTCCTAAATTACAAATGTTTCTAAAAAGGAAGCGATGTGAATGCTACATTAATGCGATTTGTGCAGGTAGGGTATACGACCATAGGTACATAATGCAGGGTAATAATCGTCACGATAAGTCGAATAATTAACTTTTTTAACTGTTTAGTTAGTAAAAATAAACATATGGTTTCAATGAAAAGCCTGCTGTGTGTTCTCGACAACAATTAAATCAGAATATTTTTAAAAGATTTGGTCGGTGTGCTTTTTTTTTTTTTTCTGGGTCACAAAAATACTTATAACTGCGACGCGCCTGCGTGTTTTTTTTTTATTTTAGTTTTTTTTTTTCTTTGTATGACACGCGCTTTTGCAACGATAGACTTGCGCCTCTGGCATATGTGGTACCCTTAGTGCACAACAGCGATTCGCAATAGCTTTGAGTGATTCTAAAATATCAAGTTGATTTCCATGGCGCTCAGCAAGTTTCTAGTTGAAAACCAATATTTATTTTTACTAAATACAAAGTTAATTGACACATTTTAATTTGCTATCAAACTTGTAGTGACGATTCGCTCCCTAAATTATGTCCCCTTGATCGTGTAACTCACCTGCAAAGACCGCATTAGTGTAGCTTTCACGGCTTTGTTTTAAATAAAAACCTGCAAGGCCTAAAAAACAAAAAAAAAACAGACATATTTTAGAACTCGATTTTATGCCAAAGATACAATGCGCAGTCATATCCTAGCTCTATGTACAAAGCCATCTGCAAAACATAAGTTTCCACTTGTTGGTAGCTCATTCCTTTTTTTTTTTTTTTTTCCGGAGCCTGGAGTTTTTTGGAGCGTCGCGAAAGCAAACGTTCTCTCGACAAAGGCGATTCCTGCTTTTGTTCGTTCTCCGACTGTCATCCGAGTCTCGACCTGTGCTTCACGCCAGAAACTTGCGTGTGGAAGCTTTTGTTCTTTTCGAAAACTGTTTCAGCCATGTTCCTGCTACGGGTAGTTCGTCCCGCGCAGTAGCCATCTGTGTGTCTTCGAGACGAGGCTTCCGGGACGCTAGGCGACCGGACAATGGCGAACCCCTCTCCAGATGTGTGCTCTCGTCTTCTTGATTTTTGAAGAACTTTTTTTTTATAAAATTTTTACATCTCATATTTAAAATAACATATGCGCGAACCGCATAAGAGGGGGCGTTACTTGCCATTGGAGAGTAGTAATAATAAGAAGGAAAAAAGATATGTAGGTCAATTGAAACGCGGATGTATTTTCTTCAGCGAAAGTGGTATGCGAGTATAAAATATACGCTTATTGCGGTGGAGAAATGTTTTAATTTTTGCGTAACCCGCGTGGCGGCCCAGGGTCAAGTCACCCTCGAATATTATACATTCGGATAAGTTGTTTCCCTGCTTATTAATTAAATATGCTTGCGAGGGATGATGTCTGGTTACCAATCAGCGAAAAGAATTGTTTCCCACGAATTTCATATCAATGCCATACTTGTTTTCTAACTGTACTCGGAGACCAGTTTGTGCAAAAAATTCTCGGGGAGCGAAAGCTCGCGCTGTAGAGCCCAGGGATCCTGGGTTCAATCCCCACCATTACCCGTTTCGATCTGGATGTGCATAGTACCGGTGTGCAGACGTGTACCACCACTGCGTGGTGCAGGTTAAAGACCCCAGGCTATCGGTCGTACTACACTGGCCAAATTTATGATCTACAGCAAGTGACTCGTCGCAACTTTGAAATGGCTGACCAACCACACGCTGTCTAAATATCCCCACAACCCCCCAATTATTATTGCAGAGAATTCTGAAATTAATCCACTCACAACTTGAAATTAGCTCGATAAATTGCGAGACAGCACAAAACTTCGGCGCGAAAATCCCAGGATGGAGAGGGTTCAATTAGTGCAAAGAATGGAGCTGCTTTTTCGTTGCAGGGATGCGTGACTACAGCAATCTGGAAATTGTAGTTCTGTTTCATCGTGATAAATTCTCTGCTCCGCAGCGCAAGTTACAAAGATAACAGCGGACACAACACTTTTTTTTTTTAATTCGTTTACAACAGGATTGCTATTTGCCACTGTTTTATGTACGTGGGGAACATGTATCCCCAGGGCATTTATAAGTGCGTATTGCTAGGGGTCAAGACGGCTAGCTTGCTCTGTGTTGCCTCTTTATTTTTGTCCAGGTGTTTTTCGGCGTAAGGCTCCAGCAGGAGCTAAGGGTGCTTTCTTGCCCCAGTGTAATATATATGAATGAAAATCATTTGCGCACCGAAAAACAACCACGCACGTGATGAGAGTCAACCTCTAGCACTACACATTTATTCTCGTAAACTGCACGGCTCTTTTAGTGTGCGACCGCTCGTGTCCTGGCATGTCTCGACCATTCCCCTGCACTTTTTGTTTTGTTTCTTGGCGATCACATGCCAGAAACTTGGATCATCTAGATGCTCGCACCAATTTGATAGGCGCCAGAGCGCAACTTGAATTTTTAAGATCTACTACCGAATGCATAGGCAAGCAGTTAATAATGTGGGGCAGGACCTCCTGAACGCACGTTTTGATTCACCCACTTAAAACGGTGAGCAATAACAGCAAACTCTCCCGAAGCACGATTTCCTCGTCGTTTACTGGAAGAGTGTCCGGAGCCTGGAAGAACTTACCTTTACGTGGGCAGACACCTGGCGGAAAGCAAAAAAACAATAACAAAAAAAACCTCTCCCCGGGTAATACGCCGGTACGGCAATCAGCAGCACTTCCCCAAACTCGGGGTGCAAATTGTGCGGTGCACTAAGGCCCAGGGCGTGGCGCTGCCTGGTTCCCCAAGCCGTGCCACTTGGGCGTCGTTTGTCAGTGTCACGAGTCGGCACAATTTGAGAATTTCTCCTCGAAGCTCGGAGCTGCTCCTGACTGGCACGGGAAAGGACGGAAAGAAGCGCCCCTTTCTGTTCGATTGCCGACTTTCTCGAAGCACAGCAGCTGCCCAGCTCCTGTGATGAAGCCAGAAGCTAACGCTCGTTGTGCGTCTGCTTGATTAATTGAGGTGCCCGTCAGAGTCGTTCATAAAGCGTGACACAGTGTTCTTGTTCACACAGAGACCCGCCTTTGTTTGCTATTTAGTGCCGTAATGATGTCTAAACTGAAGCAGATAAACAACGTCTTCGCTCTTTTTTTTTTACTTATTTCATTTTACTTTTTATGAAGTTCTGAAACTTATACTACGCTTGAAACGGTCCTCGTTTATCATGTGCTGTAAAACCTCCGAATATGGTAAGGTAAAATATGTACAGGGTGTCACAAAAAAAAATAAAAAAATACAGTTTCTTTTTTTTTTTTACCCCAAAAATAAATTAGGCATCGCCGAACGCTCATTCTCCGCCCAAAAGTAGAGCTACAGGTCACAACCAGATGCCAAAATTTCAGCCCGATCCGATACTTTATTCAAAAGTTATAAGTTATTTTCTGAAAAGTTCAATGGGAAAATGGAGCCCATTTTTGCCCGTTTTCGATTTCTGGTGTCATAGAGCCCCATGCATGTATTCGAAAACTCCGTCGGCCACCATTTTCCAATTGAAATTTTCAGAAAATCACTGATAACTTTTGAATAAGGTCTCCGTTCGGGCTGAAACTTTGGCATCTGGTTGTGACTTCTAAAGCTACCTTTGGTCGGAGAATGAGCGTCCGGCGATGCCTAGTTTATTTTTGCGGTAAAAAAAGACCTTGTGAATTTTTTTTTTTGTGGTACCCTGCATATGATTATCTTTCAGGCGTAAAATGCTCATAATTTGCATGCCTGAAATCGCGTATTTTTTGGAGCTTACCTCGACTATAACAATACTAATATGATGTTGTCCGCCCTTAGTATTTGAAAGCTATCACTAAAATTTATAACTTCCCACTGTGTGCTATGCAGAGAAATAAACCGAACTATAAAAGCACGGAACAATGGATTAAGAAATATATCTTGCAATCCTAAGACCACATGTTCAATGTTACCTTAATCATTAAGTTCATAGTTGAAACGATACTTCTATACTATGTCCTGCGTCTGATTCACAGTTTTTTACCTCCGGAATGACGTTACTTCTTTCTGGGACCAGTGTTTGCAGTCCGAAATGTTCGAAAAGAAGGCTATTCGCTTAGTAGACATAATATCAAGGAGTTTAGAGTGTTCGCTTCTAAATATTTAGCCTGAACGACTTCGTTCGTTGATGCAGAAATCTGACTGCACAAAGAAGACATAACGATGTTGTCAACTTGGGCATCCGTGGCGCCACTACGTGATTAAATTCAGAGATCGAAAATTGCTGTGGCTTTGGGAAATGTGGAGTTTGTACTTGTGGTGCATTTAATCTCCTAAATCCTTCATCTCCCAGGTCTCAATGAATATCTGGTATCTATTGGCAGCGATGTTAAAAACTTCGCAGGTGGGCGATGTCGCACATTCAGAACACGAATATAAAAGTTTCGGTAGCCTCTTTAGCGGTTTTACCACACCGAGTTTCGGTTGCTTCGCCATTACTTAGCTGTTTCTATCCTCTCTCTTTCCTGTACTCTACTTTCTTTCCTTTACCACCGCATGTATTTTGTAACCCTGTGCTAGCGAGGGCAACCCCACCTTCGATATAAAATCGTCGGCTGTATGCGACACGATTCTGCCCCTCCAGTTAGTTTGGGCAGAACTGCGCTCTCTGCCTCTCACGAAGCGCCGACGTGTAAGAGAGAATAAAACAAAGAGTAACAGAAGCGCGCTTTCTGGATCCGCTGCTAATGTTCAAAATTGACTCCGGCTCTACTCCGTTTCACGTTAGAGAGTTTCAGGGAACCGTTGTTTGCACATCCGATATGATACGATGGGCCTCCCTGCACACCAAGTGCGCATGTGCGACTCTTATGCGATAGCGCATGCGCAGTTTGTACCGGAGGGTCCATCGTACCGTATCGGATGTGCAAAAACGGTTCCCTAAAACTCTCCATTAAGTCGGACCGTAGCCGGCGCAACGATTCAATGAAGCCAATCGGGCATATCCACGGCACTCGTCGTCTTTGCGAGTATGCTATCACGGCTAGACCGATCACGGCTAAACCGAGAGCCGTGACTTTAGACCTTTTCCGCTTACTCTCGCCCCTGACCGCCAAGTAGGCGTATCCAGTATGGGCGAAGAAAAAATGTTAAAAAGTTTCAACTTGCAACTAATAAAAAAATAGAGGGGAGACAAAACTAGAATGGGTGACAGTTGCGCTTATCTCCTAAATGCAATCTGTTGGCGTGGCGACGGCAAAACAATGTTTTCGCCCATACTGGAAGTGACGATATTTCAAGATGGCGGCGCCCATGTGAAAAAGGTCTATACACTTTTGGCGCTGCTTGTCAGGCTCCATTGGAGTGTTGTGTGAGGCTGCGGTCGGGACGTACAGTGTAACGAAGTGCACTCAAAATAAGAAAAAGAGACACTGGAAAACAAAGACATTCGTGGAGAAAAAGATATAACTAAACAACATAATGAAACCGGTAACACGGGTACAAATAGAACGCAGGCAACATCGAGAGGGCGTAGCGTATGTCCTTTTTGTTTGCTTCCGTGTCTCCGGTTTTTATATTCTGCCCGATATTCACCAGCTCACCTGCGCCCACAATCTCCCGACAGTTATCGTTTCCGATGCAGGTTTTGAACTGTGTTCAGTGTCCTTTTTGGCGGATCCCCCTCAGCCGTTTTTTGAAGTTCTTTATTTGGTTGGTCCTCAGCAAGTTAGGACAGAAGCTTGCTGTGATGGACACTGATGTTTGTATCTTATCTGGTGCATCAAGAGGAAGTACGTCGACCCAGAGCGGTGCAAGTACGTCTTTACTATGAATTGCAGCTGAATTACCAAGCGCAGAATCCTTGGCGCCTTGGAAAGTGGCACTCCAACGAATGAAGGACTTGCGAAAGGTGCGTAGCATGATTTGGAAATTTTACGAGGGAGTGGAGTTCAAGATGACGTTTAAGTGTGTGTGTCAGGGGTAAAAGCTGCGTATACAGCTTTTACCCTTGATCACCGCTATCAAGTCTTATGTAAATAAAAATTATTATTATTATTATTAGTAGTAGTATAATTAGTATTATTATTATTATTAATATTATTATTATTATTATTATTATTATTATTATTATTATTATTATTATCCATATTATTATTATTAACTCTTTTATAGACTAAAAGGACAGCAGTTTCGGTTTTCTTGGGCAGACCAAAGGTTTCCATTCTATAATGCTTGGGTGGGTTCCGGTCGTAAGGGAGGAGTGCGGAGTAGTTTAATTTGCGATAGTTGTGTCGGTGTACGTTCGGATGTCAGTGTATTCTTCGTTTCAGGTTAAGTCAAGACGCAGCCGATGCTACAAGCGCGAGCTCCGGGCTTTCAGTGTCCCTGCCAGGAATACGCGCTCGTGCACTGCAAGCACTGCTCAGGGACACACGCTCGCGCGTGTAGAATCGCCTGCGCCTGGACTTAAGCTGAAACGAAGCATAATGAATTTTTCAGACTTAGAGTGCTCTAGTTCTTCTCACCCTAGCATCGAGACGGGGTTTTGTAAGTAATTTTCGTTTTCGTGTCTCTGCTTCAATTATGTTGCCTAAGATACACCAGCTCGCCCGCGCCCTCGATCTTTTTACAAAAAAAAAAATGTAGAGCATCTGTGAAAAGCTGTAACAGAATGAACGTTGCCATGCGAGTAAATAGGACGCAGTAATGAATTGTTATCCGCCCGATACACGAAAGCAAAGTACTGCAGACCAAAAAACTCGGACATGATTCAGCTCGCACAGAGGCCCGTGACGGAAGCCTCGTCATAAAACAACAGCAGACGCCCCGTTGTTTTTACGAAAAAGCAAACAAAGCGATTCTCGACAGACGCGAGTGAAACGAGCTTGAGCGGCCCGGTCTGTGAACCAGGAGGAGCCGAAACGTCTGGTAGGGGTTGCAATTTAATAACGCGCACTTATAATGACCCCTCCCACACAAGCATCTATAAAGTGAAAGAGAGGGCGAGCATACACACGTACAGATACATATTAAAACGCCCGCCCGCCCACACGCACGAGCGCACGAACGAACGCACGCACGCACGCACGCACGCACGCACGCACGCACGCACGCACGCATACGCCGTGTGCGCGCAGCACCAGGTCTGGACTGAGAGCCGAAGGTCACTGCTTTAATTGTGTGTCCTGTGGGTATACGTGTTCGCTCAATAAACATCGCTTCTAACAAAAAGATGAAGAGAGATTAGCAGACTCCAGAGAGAAGAGAAGAAAATCGAATTGTTCATGGAAGAATAGATAAGCAAACAAACAAAAATCACTGAATGGCAGCCTAAGTTATACGGGAGGAATGTTTGTGATCGCAAAAATCAATAATTAATGTCCGTTTATGCTTCTTTTTTCCGCTTGCATTCTTGATAAGTTGAAATTATGGCAAACAGAAATACGAGAGCTTTTTGGACTCACCGTCCAGTCGTACAATAGAATGAGGAGCGAAAAGGCACGAGGTGCGAGAAAGAAGGTAATAATTAAGAGGCGGAAAGGTCGCCTTCATATTTGATTGTGCAGTGACGACATATTTCGCGACCGTAAAGTGTGCTCTTAGTGCTAGGGGTGAATTACACGTGGGGGGAGCTTCTTTCTAAGTGAAAGATAGGCTTAGTGCACAAACCGTCGTCATAATTAAAAGGCCGACGTAACTGACTGCGGGAACCACCGCACGGAGCATAGGACCAAGTGGCATTCTGTTTTTTTCGCTAAGGCGTAGCACTTTTTGGCACTGTTAAATTCACTAATGTGACTTGCAATGCTGTGTACTTGTTATAACATTAGCACATAAATCCTATTTCTTTGTATTTTCATGCGCATGTGTCCTTCTGTATACGTCATTGAGGCGGGCGTTCCAAAAAAACGTGAACAAGTTGAACACCTCGCTCTCTTCATATAACGCGTGAAGGTGCATTGTGAGTAAATTGGTGGTTGCATTTAATAGTAGGAAAAAACACGGAAGACGGCAAATGCGCCATTAACATTAAAAAAGCCCGAAGAAAATAATTATATTTGCATTCAAGGTGACGTACCTCTTGTAAAATAAACACGAAAACAAAAAGAATAAGAGGAGCATGTATATTTTTGATCCGTATAAATCACAATATAAAACTTTAAAATTCCACGATAGTGGTATAAGTATACTTATACCACTACTGAGCTGCATGCTACTTGCAGGTACGAGATGATGGAGTCGTATTTATAGCGTGAGCGGCTTGATTAACCGAAATTAGACTCCGCTTTATGCAGCTTAAAACGCTTGCTTCGTCTATATTCAAGTTTCTAAGAAAGGGCTCCTGGCCGATTTCATTTTCGGTGTTCGTGCGTATTGCTCGTGATTTGCTCGCTTTGCGAAACGACGAACATGCGTGTGCTGGCCGACGAGATCGCACGCTGGGGTGTACTTGTAAAAATTGCAATGGCGTATAGGGGGCATTCACTGGATGCCATATTTGTTGGCGATGGTTAGAGCGCATGCTGAGAACAGGCTTACATTAATAGAGTGCTAAGAAGTTGAACGGCAATCTTGATGGTGCGGAATGCGTGTTGCAAAATAACTGTGGAAGCTCACATACAGCACGCACTCACAGCCCATCACACAGCTATGGGCCCCAGTGAATACTTCCTATAGACGTTTTCTGTTTCCTGTCGTTCTCAGTCACGTGGGTTTGTATCTAGTACGCGGGACGAAAAAAATAATAAAATAATTCTAACTGCAATATGCGAGAAAATATAGGTGAGGCAAAACAATAATGTGTCGCAATCACGCGTTTTTTGTAAACACCTTCCAGCGGTGTGGAGAGATCAAAACGATGCTTTACCGCATATCAGAAGTGACGGCATTCAAGGTGGCAGCGCCGTTGTGAAAAGGTGCGTAGCGTTTCCTTTGCAGAAGCTTTCGTGCGAACTAGGCGCTATAAAAATAAAGCAACACGTTTGCCTTAGTACCTTTGACAGCGCTGCACGTGAAACGGCGTCTTGCGAATTCGAATTGTTGCATGTCATTCCGTCCGTTGCAAATGCAACAAGCACTCGCGCGGCTGCGTTATGATCAACGCCGATCCGCGAGCGTGTGCACGCGACGCGAAAAACTAAAAACGTGGACCTGCATAATTCTCTGCATGACTACGTGCGTGCAACGATGCAAGCAGGATTAACGTTACCTGCAACGGGATCTTTCTCCACGGGTCTCACGTGGCTGTGGAACGATGCGCATGCGACTTGGCGGTATTGGGAAGTTTGAGAATAACGTACGCAATTTTAGCGCACGCTAGCACTAAATTTAGCACTTGCGTTAGCACACGCTACGCAAGAGAGTTTTAGAATAGCATTTCTCCGCCGCGACGGAAAAAGCCCAAGTATCTCGCACTTGCAACGCCACCAAGATAGTCAAAATTTTATTTCCCACACTAAATTCTGTAACTTAAGAAAAAAAACAAGTTTTTTTTTTTTTTTTTTTTGAGCCAGCGTAACCTTTTCGATTTGTTTAAACATGAGAATGCGACGCGCGCGGTCGACCGGTCGTGTCCGCCTGCGTTGCCTCGGCAAGAGAGGTCTCGTGTACTGACCTTCGCACACCGTACCTTTGCCGAGAAATGTTCGCGCGTCGCAAGCATCAATTTGCCGGTGATCGTTGCCAACCTTACTGGGTTGTCCAAACCAAGTGCATTGTCGTCCCGTCTTGAAAATCGCAGTGGCGAGGATCCTACCGACGTCGCGCTCACGCCGCCGCCAAAGCGGTCGCATGCCATGGTCCTGGGAGCCGCCATTTTTTTTATCTCTGCTCGTCTTAGCTTTAGCAAACTTCTCATTACGAATCCACCTTGGAGACTTAAGTGCTAAGACTCTTTTCGTACGCACGCAATTTCCGAAAAATAGTGTTGGCTAAAATAGCGCACGCAAAGCGCAAAACGTGGTTAGCGTTTGGCTCATGCGCAGTGGCGAAGACGCTATTCTTTGCGTACGCAAAGCTTTAGCGTGCGCTTCTGAAACTCCCTATTAAAAAGACTTGGAGCGGAGTGTTTCTGACAGGGTCATTCATTTTGAGGGAACTTACGACGTATGAACTGCAGCAGTATTAAACTGGACGCACGCCAAAGTCCGTTTAATGACAGTGGATTGTAAAATCGAAATATGTTACTTAGCCTCCATAAGAAACCTGCGGATTTTGCCTCGTTTCGATCAACTGTCTCGCTCGCGTTACGCAATACCACCAGAAATTAAAACCGAAACTCTGCAACGTTTCCGTCACTCGTTCCTCTCTTTTTTTTTATATTGTGGATACAATTATATATAATTTTATTGAGAACTTCCAGCTGAAATGGCGATCGTAGTTAGAGGTTAAGGCGGCACTTTCTGATATGAAAGAAGATAACATATTCCTTGTACAAAAATAACAACACACAAGTCCGCGATATCTCAGAGCTGTGCATTAAGGCAACTTATAAGACAGCATTTTAAATGACGTCCTCCACTCTACCTAAAACAAACGAAGAGGTCAATTGAAGAGGCATAAATAAGCCGCGGTGGTCAAATCGTACATATTCGGCACAGTTACAAAATACAGAACCTTCAGCTCAAAATCTTCCACAACATTTTATAACATGTTCATTCTACTTCAACCTAGTTTTCAACAAGGTCAGTTCAGGTACAAAAACTGCAAATTCGGTGTAAGTGCAATAGCGACAACAATGCAAACAATTCACGGTAAAAAAAAAAAAAAAATTGTTTTTAGAAGTTTTTGTTTTCGCACTCGGATTTTTTCTCTTCTGATGCAAGTTTACAAGTCAATTACAAAACCGAAACATGTGATAGAAGGATTACGCTGAAACTTTACTGCCCACTTTACAGCGAGTCATAAGTAGGATTCCGTTTTTTTCGGACTTTTAATTTTTGTCAAACACCATTTGGCGTTGGTGCCATTGCCATTAGCAATACTAATTGATCCCATGTCGAAAGTTGCACACTTTTTTTCGCTTCGATAAGCGTCGGTACTTAAAAATCAATAAACTTTCATGGGTAGTCGCAGGAAGCTCGTATTCATCCCATCCTATTCCTCCAATCTACCCCGCGGTCGCGCGACGTGGGGTGGTAAAGGATGTAATAGAGAAGTTTCAACTGCCCCTCTTCCTCATTTTATGCAATCTTCATGGTCCATAGCTTTCACTACTACAAAAATGTTTTGCTGCCTCTAAACTAAACTGGAAACCAAAATAGTGTATTTTGTCGTGACCCAAAAGTACAAAAACCTAATTGTAAAATAACGTCTCTTCTTTCTCGCTCTCATTTTTGTTTTCTTTTTCTTTTTTTCTGGGGGGGGGGGGGGGGGGGGTGGTAAGGGGGAGCGCGAGGCTGCGTTGGCACATCGAAATTCGGAGTTTATCGCATAAATCGGACTTGATTGAAATAGTACCTCCGGGCGTTTTTTTGGGAGTTTTTCGGATTTATCCGAAAACACGGAACCCTATAGTCATAAGATATAGAAAATCTGATTGTAATAAGAGTCGCGAAATCTTCACATTGACAACTACTCACATTATTTCCTTCGGTGCTAAGGACGAGTTAGTAATTCCCACAAAAGGCACTTTCCTAGAACTTGCTGACGTCGCTGGCGAGAGACTAAAAAATACTGAGAGTCCGTTTAAATGCGCCCCTGCTCCGAGGCGCATTCGAACGTCGAACACTGCGCTTCTTCAATTTCGCACCAGCAATAAGTTACAATGATCCAACAGCACTGTTCACTTTATACTTTCCCTTGTCCGTAGCACTATATCTGCGCTCTTGACGGTAGAATGTCCGGTGAGTCATTACTTTTCTTTGAGTTAGTAATGGAGCCAAAGGGCTCATGAAATAGAACGAGGCGCTTTCACATCCTTGGTGAAAATGGGGCTTCGAATACAGCGACGACCCGCTTACCCGGATGCTTGTAACTCTTGCTAACACCCTTCGAACATAGGATTCGGTTAACCGTCTCATATAGTGTGTCGAGCGTACACTTATAAAACCAAAGTCACTGGGTTAGGCAGGAAGTATGGGTTTATTGAGCATCTGCTTCAGGGGACGCGAAATCTAGTCACGCCAGAATAATCATATACGAAGAAAGAGCTATACAAACCCTTTGGAATGACTTATTAAAGGGTCCGGAAGGGGCTACCAACGACCATCGATGAGTGAGTACATGCGGACATAAACACCGACACGCAGAACGTCATTTCGAAAAATCTCGACCCTCACCGACGCTGCGTGAAAGGAAAGTCGTAATGGCCAAGCCCGCCTGTTGCAGCCCACCCCTCTGATTGCCGAGCACTGGGCACCCCACAGCACCCTATTGTGATTCACCTTTCGACAGGTGCAGCGCTTCCGACCTGGAATGGCGTCGCCCCGTCTACTAGACGACGCACGCCCCCAACCCCGACGGTAAACAAACTCGCTGGGCGGGGTGGTCGCCACCGCCTCGAGTGAAGACGACGTCCTCCGCGATGCCGCAAAGCACTCGGAGATGCTTCCCTGCCTTTTGCACTCGTCGGTCGGAGGTCAAACGCCCGTTTCGCAGAGCTTGTAGCCAGCACCGCGCTTGTAGACGACGATTTTTCGCGCTCCTTCGACAACGTCGATTGCGTGTGCTTGTGAAGTTGTGAATGAACGTCGCCCCTTGGCTCGAAAGAGCAGGCGCGTCGTGCGGCAGTGTGTTCGACACGACGGCACACGCCGTGCCACGCTTGGCGATCTTCTTTTCTCGTTCTACTTTATTTCCTTGGTTCGTTGTTGGTTTTGCGGGGTGACGAGGGACAATGCAGCTGTGTGCGCTCGTCGAAAAAAGGAGGCTTGTTGTGCTTTCGCGTAGCCTAGGTCTAATAACGAGGAGGGGCTCCGTGTTGTTCGTTCACGGAGCAAGCTCCTTTCCCTCCTGTGTGTCAATGGAGGGGAAAATGGTTTGCGAGGAGCATGGTCTGAATATATTGTTGCGAATAACTTTGCCGTTTAGAACTCCAGTGCGCGCGTCTAAGAAATGTGTGAATGAGAGCCAATAATACATACTTAGTACTATCCTTGTTATTTAATGTTTCTCTATTGTAAAGCACGTTCACACCGGCGATTTAAAGCAGTCGCGCGGTCGCATAGCAAGCAAACTTAGGTGGTCACACTGGCGTGCGCGATGAGCCAGTCGCTTCTTGAAAACCCTCGCTCCGAACGCCGTTGACTGGCTCAGCCACTCCGCGACTAGATCGCATCGCAACAAATCAGGTCAGATAGCGACTGTTCACATCGCGTCGCTTTTTTATCCGCGATGGTCACTTTAGTGATATAGTTATTGCGCGACTAGATCGCATCGGCAATGTGAACGCACCTTAAAACTTTGATTAAATAAAATAGCTATGTGTGTTTTGTAATGGTACTTATCAACGAGAGCTGTGAAGTTAATTGTAACCTTTAATGTAATCACTTGATTTCAGGATGAACCCGCTATCGGTGTTGCAGGTGAATATCTAAAAACATCTAGCTAAGGTTCCAAGAGAAACGCTCCGGAGCTCTAGCGGTGGATTCATGAACTGAATAACATTTATGCATGGCTTCCGAGATCCCGAAGCGCGCGCTTCGGGATCTCGGAGGCCATGCATTTATCCGAAAGAATTGTCTTCAGGCCGATGTAAAGTGACAAAACGAACAATTATACGCAACTAGGAGGAGGGGATTTCTAGAATATGATATGATAAGGATCGCTTTCAAAATATTGATATCTAGTTCAAAATTAATTAATGTAGTTCATAATCAAGCGGGGAGAAAGACACAGAATTGCGTGATTACCAGGATCTTTCATCGATGAATGCGCAATGGTAGGGATGGAGCATAGAACAATGTTTGGTTACATCTTCATCAGTGGGGAAGACCGACAAGAAAGCTGATTTACACAGATTTTTCCATCGCCAACCGATACTGCACATGGGAGTGATCCGATATTTATTCTGCTTAAACAATGGCCGAACCCAAACTGATAATCACTAACGGAGTTAGAGTTCGAGCTCTCGTCCACCGGCAATATATCCCATCAGTTTAGCCTCCCCCTGCTCAAATAAAATTATTGCCTCAATACAACCCTTTCGCCGCTCGCTTCATTATTTAGAAACATTCGTAGGGCACTCAGGTTTGAGATCGACGCAAAGCGCTCACTCAAAGCGAAACCAAAACATGATTCCTCACAAAAAAAAAAAAATAGTTCACAGTGCAATAAACAAACAAGAAAAGTGACTCACGGAGATCATCAGAGCTGCGTGCGGCAGCCGCTGCCGCGATAATCCAAGAGGCTGTCGTTATCCAGAGAAAGCACAGGTGGCGGCGGAACAGGCGTGTCATGGCTGGCACCACACGCGCACACTACGTTCGCCACGACGGGTGGCGCACACACGCACAGCGGCCGGCCCCGTGCTGTCCTCCGCACCGACAAGGACCGTGCCCGCAACGAAGCACACGGACAGCTTTCCCGACGCGTGCCGGTCACGTTCGACGGGAGAACGGGCCGCCCTGATTGCCGGTGCCGTTTCTCTTCGAGACGGGGCTAGCCACTCGCGGAGGGGTCTCTCTTCAGAGCGGGGACGCGCCTCCGACAGAGCCGTGCCGCCGATGCCAAAGCCGCCGCCGCCGCCTGTGCTAAGGGCGACGACAGCGCCGCCTCGAGCAGCGCGGAAGCCTCCTTTTCGGGTTCCGCCTGTTCCGCCAGGACCATCCCAGAGGGTCTCGAGCTCGTCCCCGTGTCGGCAGGGGCACAGCGTCGAGGTCCCGCGTTGGGACACTTGGCGCTCTGGGTCGGTGGAAAAGGTTTGTGGCACCCGGATGTGGCCCATGTGGGTGGATGCATATTCGGAGGGTTCACCACGTGGTGTGGTGGAAGGGCAATGGAGGGCAACGCGGAGTGTTCTCTGCATGCGCCGTGTGCATTAGAGACGATACATTGCCTCGAGCGTTTTTGATAGTTTCGTTCACTTAGTTCATAACAACTCCGCTAAGCAGGATCGAGGTTTCGAATTTGCATCACTAGATATATCACTCAATACTAATGTCCTCCTTGATAAAGACGTTCTCGTAGCTGCTATATTAGAGTTTTGGACTCTTCGTTTCAACTCGGTAAAACTAGACTTAGCTATTCGCTATAGTTAAAAAAAAAAAATCCTAATCGCACTTTTACTTCTTTTCGTCAATCAGCTTTGTGCGTCGATATTCTCCTTTTAAATCGCGCAATATACAGGGTGTCGCAAAAACAAATTACAGGGTTTTTTTCACCGCAAAAAAGAAGTAGGCATCGCCGAACGCTCATTCTCCGCCCAAAGGTAGCGCTAAAGTTTCAGCCCGATCCGATAACTTAATCAAAAGTTAAGAGTGATTTTCTGAAAATTTCAATGGGAAAATGGAGCCCATTTTTGCCCGTTTTCGTATTCTGGTGCCATAGAGCCCCATGTATTTGAAAACTCCGTCGGCCGCCATTTTCCCATTGAAATTTGCAGAAAATCACTTATAACTTTTGATTAAGTTATCGGATCGAGCTGAAACTTTGGCATCTGGTTGCGACCTCTAACGCTATCTTTGGGCGGAGAATGAGCGTTCGGCGATGCCTACTTTACTTTTGAGGTAAAAAAGACCCTGTAAATTGTCTTTTGTGACACCCAGTACATTCTCGCAAATACAAGTATTGCTTATAGATGCACACATTCTCAGGTGCAACACACGAGGAAAAGACCAGATAAAACCTATATTGGTTCCATGGAAGCGAAGCTAGCGAACTCTATAAAGCTAATGATATGAGAGTTTGAGAAAATTACGAATCGCGTGTTTCTCGACCTAAATGCAAGCTAAATACGTGGTATCGAGTGCTCAGGTTTCACTCAAAGGAGGTGTGCTAGATGTTGGATATGACCAAAACAAATTTAAGGGTATTCCGCTATATAACTAAAAATATGGAGCACTTTTCAAAACATTCTACTGAAAAAATGCCAGTCACCGGAGCCCTTTAATACATGTTGGATTGGCTGCTAGTTGGTATGTGGCCCCATTTTCTCATTGAACTCTTCCGAAATTGGAGTATAGCTTCTGAATAAGATAACGATAATTTGTGACAACTTTCGGCTATACGCCGTTTATACTTATGGTAAGAAGCACACTGTTTGGTTTACCTGGAATGCCCTCATAGCACTCCCTTACCCTAGGTTTCCACGAGGTCATCTGTACCCAGTTTTATAGGGAAATGGCTTGCTTCAGATGAGAAGTCATGTTTTATATAACACGGGATACCGTGATAATCCACGCCCACATCAGAAACTTCCTTTCGTGATTGAGCATTCGATCAGTAAATAGAAATTTATTGAAAAAGCTAAAAGCTGAAACACCAATAGTTTCCTTTAGATCAAGAAGGTATAAAATTGAACGCCGGGTGTTTACGGGAGGCCTCAGCTCGAAGTTTGCCGAGATGGGTTTCATAAAGTGCCACCTTGTCGTACCAACCTACACCGAAAGTATATCAAAGCAGCGATGCGGGAGAGTTGGTTCATGCTCAAGATAAAAGTACACAGCGTTCTTAAAATACAAAGAGAAGGGAAAACGCATGACAAGCACTGAACTCACGTTTAGAGGCACTAAACTTACAAGTAAATAATTATTATTAAATAATAGATGTTCAGATTTAATAGCGCTCCCCTGTTATCTTCCTTTCGCGTGTCTTCGGTTCTTATGCTGGCTGTTGTGGAGCTTCGTGATTTCACAAGGCGCAAGACACCCTGGCTTCGTGATCGCGGGGCGGTTAGGGAGACACAAATCACCTGTTGACCCCCGTTCGCCCTTCTGACCTAATAGAGGGCGCTTAGGCGTCATCTGGCGGTGGCTGGGAGAAACCTCCTCGGCCGATCGGTTATAAAAGACGGCACACCAATGTTCTGCTGGTTCTGCTCGTCTATTTCCTGACGTCAGCGCGGGACTTGGGTAAATATAAGGTCGCGCACGTACGGTGTTTTGCAGTTTTGGGTAAAGTACATCTAAAATGTACTTCAAGTAAAGTACAAAGTAAATTAGACGTGATGTACTTTAAGTAAAGTATTAAGTACACTGGGTGCGATGTACTTGAAGTAAAGTACTATAAATACAATGTACTTTCAAAGTAAAGTACAAGTATTTTTACACAGTCATTCATGATGCCCTTTAATTCTCCTGTACAGTGATTTTTTAACTGGTATGCGTTGCCCAGGGGTAGTCAGGGCTGCATGACCTATTTTCAAAAACAGCGGCGAATATTTGATAAAGTGGCCACAAAGTACTTATTTTTAGGAATTGAGCCTAACAGCTGAAAATCACTGTTTAGTGATTATCTTGCACTGGATTGTTGGTATAAATGTACTAGGAGAGAGCATGACGTCAGCTCTGTAGCTTCCGAAAGCAATCCTTTCAAGAGAAATGCCCTCTCCGTAATGAAAAAAAAAAAAAAAACAACAACCGTGAGTGTGCAAGCGAGCTGGTGATAATTAATGATAATGTGATACGATTGGGGTGCGAAAAAATTAAGGAACTTTCAAGTCGCAGGAAAAGACAAAATAGAATGTCTCAAAACATTCTGACGTTCTCCTCTGTTGTCTTTTTCTTTGACTCAAAAGTTAATTTTTCCGCACCACAGTCTCAGGTGGTACATTATGATTAATTTTGCTCGCCTAATATTTTAAACGTCCTCGTTCGCACTGACCGACCGAGAAGTAGCGAGAGTTCAAAAAGCTACGGGAAAGCAGCCCCCAGTACAAACGGAGCTATGCGTCGTCTATTCACGTTTCTGGCAAGTGTAAAATATCCCTCCCATTATTTCTTTGGAGTTAACAAAGCATCATTTCGTGACACTAATTTAACAAAACCAAATTTGGGGAATGTACTTTGAACTCGGGAATTGTACTTTCCTCGGAAAGTACCAGAGAAAATACTTTAAGTAAAGTACAAGTACATACTCAGAAAATGTACTTCAAGTAAGGTATAAGTTTCCTAAACCTATTTGATGTAGTACCTTAAGTACAATGTACTTCAAGTACTTCCCAACACTGGTGTTTTGATAGATGACGCCACGGTTAGGACATGTGTCCACCCGTGGGTAAGGCCTAGCTCTGTGTGAACCGCATTGCACCTCTGTTGTGAGCCCATGCGCTATCGATAGACGTAGCTGGGCGTGCGTGTTTACTGAATCTTCAATAAACATTTTCTTAGTTGTTCCATGCATTTATATGTTGTTGTTTTTTTTTGTTTTGTTTTTTTTTGCGTTTTGAATGCAAAATTCCCGGACGGGCCCGGCCGCGTATTTGTAAATGGTGGTTGTTGTGAGCGTTGTGAATAAGATGGGGGAAGGGAGAGAGGGCCAATTGTGGATGCGCACCTGGCGCGTTTGTTGTAAATGGTGGCGCGATACGCGGCATGGCAACGCCGCTCGCCCCGGATTGGCTGCTCCTCGAAGAGGGCGGGGGCGCAGCGTCGTCCCAAATAGCAACGGGCAGTTTCTGCGCCGGCCGACAGTAGGCGCCACGCGAATGTCACAGGGGTGCGTTTTAGCCTCCCCCCCCCCCCCTCCCCCGTTTACTTCCGCTTCGCGCCGACAGTCTGTGGGGCTCCTTCAGGCGCCTCAGCGATACACACGTGCAACGCCTGTCAGCCGTCGCAGCAACCGCCCGTCGTTATGTGGGACGACGCAATGTCCACTTCGAACAGCAGCCAATCTGGCGCGAGCGGTTTCGCCATGTCACGTATCGCCCACCGTTTACAAATACGCGACCCGGCCGTTAGAAAAGAATGTAAAAAAAGAAATTGTATTAAAGCGTGTTCTACTACCTAAAGGTGCGCGCGCGCGTGGGGAAATTTGTTTTCGCGTTGCGGTATTGTTTTTCGTGACTGACTACAACTTGCATCGTTTTGTACAGCAAAAAAAAAAAAAAAAATAAAACGACCTTTGGGGTGTGTTAAGGACAGCAGACTGAAATATCTTGCTTTTCGCCTTAGAACGAAGAAAAAAAAAGACAACATTTGTGCAATAAAGAAAGATGCTTCTCGCATTTGTAACTTACGTTTTTTTTGTTGTTTTTTTCTTTTTTGGACGTGTAATTGATTTTACCCGAAGATATAAATGTCTTAGTTCATCCCGGATAACAAGAAAATTAGTAAGGACCGGTGTAGAAGCGAATCTTTCTTTACTGCTCTTCTTGGGAGGCGAAAACGAGTGTTGCGACCTGGCAGAAGAGAGAAAAATGGTTGGTTGAGGAAAGTCGACGAGGAGGTCTATATTAACGCCTCCGGAGAAACTCGACGTGAAGGTAAGCAAGATAGATGAGAAAAAAGAAGAAAAAAAAAGTTCCGGCACTGCGTAATGCAGGCTCCCTTTCTGTCTTGGTTTATAAAAATTCCTAAAACATCCTCGGGTACACAAGTATAGCGAACGGAAATGAAAACAAAAATACCTTTACGAAACTGTCTTTATTAAATTTAACGCGGCATTGTTAGTCATTGGTATTAGTCAATCGTTATACAGTTCAACGCAAACAATTACGCCAGAAAATTGGATACTTCTCATCTTCGTGATATGTTCACAAGTGCGAGGGAAATACAACCTACGCATATATTTTTACAGACTTGTTGGCAAAATAAGGCCTTATGCTATCTGTATAATAAAATTATGCTCGTTTTCAATAGTTTCACACTGCGCTTGGTGTTTAACTCGACCAATGTCCCTGTGCAGAAAATAGAAGCAGGAAGACAGAGACGGAGTTTATTTTTGAAGTGCAATAACTGAATTCTTCGCATGTCTGCCTCGAAACATCGAGGACTATAATCCTTTCATCTACGATATTGGCCGCATAACTTATGGTGCCACCTTCCAGGTGTCGCCCGACAGCTCAAAGAGGCGAAGAAAAGCGATGTCTCATCGGAGCCACCTCATCCCACTCTGGGCGGCCATCAAAGCCATCGTCGAACAACGGAACGGCGAAGAGACACCCATTCCAGAATGTATGGCCTTTCTTCGGTGCTCTCCTTTGACAGGGATCAGATGGGCCTTATGTCCCCACGGCTCTGCTTTTTACTCCCTGCTGCTTTTTTCTCCTCGCTGATTCCCCTATGTGTTACTTTTCTGCGTGGCTAACGGGAGTCGCCCCGTTTATGACTTTAGCGTGTTCTTCTCGCTGTTCTGTCTCCCTCGTCCGTATTTATCGACTGTCGCAGAATGTCTTCCGTCCCTGCAGGGTTGAGATCGACTGGCGTCGAGGACGGAGTACCGCACCGTCTCTGCGACGACTCTGGGTGGCCAGTCTTACTTCGCTCTCTTCTTTCTCTGGAAACTTTTAGCTGGTGTTTTTTTTTTTTATCACTATTATTATTATCTTAAAAAGAACCCTGGCGAGTGGAAGGGGATGATAGTTGGGCGTTACTGCAACGAAAGACATTTCTCATGTTTCTAAGATTTTTTTTTTCGTAATTGCCTGTTTGGTGTTTCGCCTCGAGAGCTACTTGTGGGAACCCCGGGTGTTTTATAGGATGGATGCGCTGAGCGTAGCGTTACACAAAATTAGGTGGTAACAGCCTCGGGCGCCGGTGGTGGTGACGCGTGCTGAAGAATTTGTGCCTACAGCAGAACAAAGAAACACGAAAAGCTGAGCATATTTCTTATTTTTCAAAGCGCTTTGCTCAGATTTTATTCTCCCTGTATTGTCGACATTCGTTTTCAGCTCGGGTCGAATAAGCATAACTTGAATAAGAGAGAAGACCCTGCTTTGTCTTCTTCGGCACCATTCGCCTATGCAAATTTTGACCATTTCTTGTATTCAGTGACTGCTCCGCTCCCGCCGCATTCTCAGTTTCTTTTAAAGCGCATTTTTCATTAACGGATGCGTGCCCCATTTCTGGGCAGCACCGTGCATCACTTTATCTGCCTATCAACACGAATATTTGTTTTTTGGGACCCTTGAACGAGGTTGGGCGACGGTGTAAGCCGTGAGACACCAGATGGACGCCCAGAGTTAAAATTTTTCCGGACTTTGGATCATTAACTGTGGGAGTTGACACACTCCCTTAGAATAATAAAAAAAAAAAACAATTTTGCCCGTTTGAGTTTGTTTATATATATTTATATAAAATAATAAAACATATAAATGTTCGTGGTACCCCTCAATTCTTGCGCCGTTTTCCGAGTCACGTAAGTGGTAACATGACTATGGGGAACAGAGAGCTCCAGCACGCTCGCGAAATTCCCTCTTTTACCGGTACTTCGGTGGTTTTCGCCTCTGATCAGATGCTTTTCAAGCTCCGGTTCAATCACGTCGGAGCGCCACAGCTATTCAGCCTCGCTGATGGTCGCAGCCGGTAGCCAAGCTAACCGATCGAACACATTTTTGTCAGTTCGTCTTGGAAGCAGCGGAGGGGGGATGGTTGTGTTGACTTCGGGTAGATGGCGCCACAAACGCTCTAGCGAGTGATTCTTGCGAAGGATAAAGCACTTATGACAGATCTAGTCATGTTTAGGCGACAAGTTTTGTAAAACTTAGCTTTAAACTGAGCAAATAACTGCATAATATGCTGATTCACCACGTGCACTTGTGGCGACGTCACGACGTGATTCCCATGGCCGCTACACGCGGCTGCAGGACGGGAAGTAGGTTTTTGTTTTGCGATTAGACGGGGGAAACGCAATATTCCAAGACAAAAAAAAAAATAGTTTTTTTCTGTACTTCTGCCAAGGCAAAGAAAATTACGGTTGCACGCTGCAGAGTCTGGCAACATTAAAATCGTTGCACATCTCCTTTAAAAAGCCTCTGAAAAGAAAAAAAAAAGATTTTTTTAAACAGTCTGCTTGGCACACGCGTGACGAAAAATAAATTGTACGCGAAAAAAAAAAATAATTTTTAAAGCAATACTGACGGAGAGAGATTTATTTGAAAATCTGCGGGCAAAGTTCATGACGTCACGGAATGGTCATTCACTCTTTCGACCTCAACGAGATGGTCATTCGCTCTTTCCACGTCAACGTGAAGGCGAAGCCGATCCACCTCTCCTCCACGCGCCCGAAATGTCGAGAAAGAAAACAAGTGGAAAGGAGGTCACTACCGACTAAATTATGTCTCGGGCCGTCAATGTTGCTCCAAAAAAACTTTTTTCTTTCCGCAAAATTATTTTTTTGACACGCGTGTCCCAACCAAACTGTATATAAAAAAAAAATATATTTTCGGGTGTCTTTTAGGAACATCTTTAGGGTCTACGGACATTAGTCGGAAATCTTTGATCAACATTGTCCCAATGAGCAATTGCTTCAAAGTGCGAACATTGTATATGTTCGTCGCACACAGTCTTGTATACAGCCGGTGGATCACTCGGAGGGAATAAAGTGCTGCTTTGCACCCTCATATAGCGATTCTGGTGCTCTTGGATATCTCGTCCGTATAATGTGCTGAACGAAATGTCGAAAGCATTCCCGCCAATAACAATACGTCAAAAAAAAAAAAAAAAAAAACATTGCACGGGAAGACAACGGTTGTCGCGCTTAAACGCCGCTCTATATCCCAGGCCACCACGCCAGAAGGGGTGAGGTGAAGCTGACTGATTTACGCTACCAGGTGCCTGCCTGCCGATCGTTGGATAGGCAGACACGCTGGGGTTGGAACGGCCTCCACAGCCGCTGGGGGCCTCTGGGCACCGGATGTTTCACCCGTATTCTTCGCACCAGTGAAGCGGCCGCGGAGGCAGCCACTGGCGCTCGCTCTGGGTTCTTGAGAGTCCTTGCATGCGCTCCAATCGAAGAGATAAAAGCGAGGAGCCTCCGGTGAAATATGGCGTCCTCTGGGTGTAACCGTCGCTCCCGATCGGAAGCGCCTCACGAGGGAGGGGACACTGATGCGCGGGGAAGGAGGAGGACGACGTCCTCGAAGCCTTGGCCTGGCGGTTCCGAGGAGTTACGTCGGGTGAGAGGCCGCGGCTGGGGGACTCGAATGCGGGGCGTTGGATGACTGCTGTAAATAATAAGGTTGGCGCCGTACGAAAATTCGGGGAGACTGGGCGCCGGTTTCGAGGAAAGAAGGAAGGGGAATTACTTCGTGGTGGCGGGAGTAAAGGGGCGTTTCGAAAGAAGAAAAATGAAATAAAAAAAAATGCAGAGAGAAATGGCGATGTTCTCTCATTGGATCTGTGTGGAGTGTGGCTTTTGTTTAGAAGAATGCGTGAGAATGATGGCGAGTTTGGCCGCTGAATTACATATATATTAAAGTTTTTTTTTGGTTTTTTTCTATTTATATTTTATATTAAGGACGAGCTAACATCGATTACTGTAAAAGCGAGAGTAGTTTTAGTGCAGGTGCACGCATGAACACACGCAGTGTCTGCTTTTTTTTTTCTCTCGGCAGCTTGAGTTGTGTAATTTGTTCTATTTTTGACGCTAGTGAACTTTGTATAGTGACGTGCTGTCCTCGCTCACCAGGGCACAGCGATCAGACGTTCACGTCGTCAAAAAAAGCACCCAAATCCAAGTTCAAAATTGCATGCAATGTCCCCAGAGGGAAGAAAAAACAGAATCCAGGGGAAGCAAGGACCCGGGTTTCACGAACAAATGTTGTGGTTCGCCGCTGGGCCCTTGGGCGTTTGTTTACTCTTTGTACCGTTCACGGTGTCCTCTGCGATGCCTGCCCGCATATAGAGTGTCAAGTTGGAAATGTTAGTTTTTCTCTGTACCAACACAGGGTTCGAGAAGTGGGCGCGCATTGGTCCGTGCCGTTTCTTTTCGAGAGAAGCCCGGTGTGCTAGATTCGAGTTCGCAAGGTCCGCTGGGATTGTAATCAGTAAATATATTAAACACTTTTTTTTACCAAAAATAATGAACAACATACTTGTGGCCTAAGTGCACTTCGCACCACTGCACAAGCTACACCTGTGAATGGGTCTTTAATATTGTGAAATACATAACTTTGTAGAGGCCAGTTTAGGAGGTGTATACTGCATTGCTTCAAATGTTCCTATGCAGTAGAGTCGTGGGAGACCCGTTTTCAGAGATCACGTATGAGAGTCGTTACAAGCCAGCGAGGTGCTCAGCGGCGCGGTATAGACGGAAGTGCGGCCCGATCCAGGAAACGACCTTTGCTATGTCTTCTATCGGGCGTCAAGTCTTCTTGATTTATCGATCATCAAATTTCGTCGTCGCTCTGACAGCATAGCGGCAACGGCACTGGCTGGCGGCGCGCCGGAACATATTCGGCCTGTGTGGTCCCGCCATCACCAGCGCGGTCTAAGCGGACCAGCCCAAACGTCTCCGTAGCGAAATAATATCTATAACTGTTCCTAAACATCGAAAAAAAAAATATTTTTACGGTTTATGTTTTGGTGCAAGTTGTCTGTCTCCTGCTCGATGCCTTCTCCTCCTCCTCCAACTTAGTTCCGGTCACCGCTTCCCACTGGTGTAGTTTCGGGAATCAAAACCCTCGTTATTGTTGCGTCGCTATCTATATTCGTTTTCTTGCTCATGTTCAACTTTCGTTTTGGCTTACGAAGTTTGACAGCTCTCGTTGGACGTCGGACAATCGCATTGTCCCGCAAAAGTCTCGCTCCCAACTGTGGCCCAAGAGAGTCGGGCATTGTGAAAGACCCTTCCCTCCGCCTCTGCAAAATATTATAAAAAAAATTATACTTTTGGTCGCTCCCCCCGCGTCCCCCTGTGAGTTGGGTCGGCGCGGAAGCCACTGTCGGCAGATGCCAGACGAGGAAACGGCATGGTTATATATATTTTTTTCTACTTGTCTATTTTTTTTTTTTTTTTAGAGAGGCGTTATAATATATGCAGTGAAGGGTTCGCAAAACAGCGCATGGGCGCCAGCATTTAGTGTCGTTTCATATTCCGAATGTTTGAAAAAAAGAAATCCCCTGCTCTTTCTTTATATTTTAACGTTGTTCACCATCAATCTTTAACTGAACAAAGCAGACAGAAAAGAAATCGTGCGTACATGATTTTACCTTTATTGTTGCATAGACATAGATAAATCCGGGCTTCACGAAAGGAAATATTGATTCTCTGTTTTTGCCGTGGGAGTTCTTTTTATGCACCATAACATTTGTTTTTATTATATTAGAGAAAAAAGCTCGAATCGACATGTCGCATAAATATACTTTTTAACAGAAATACATTGATTCTGTACAAGTCACTCGCACACACACAAAGTAGAAGAATTAAAAAAAAACTCTAATGTCGGACGCTAGAAACCATAAGACAAGGTGATGCTTAATCTTAGTGTGTTTTTTTTTTTTCACATGAAAAGACAAATGTGAAAGTTAACTTGTGAGATAGTTTTGTACTTTTTAACTTTTTATGCATAAGATATTTATGATGAATTTAAAAGCAAATTGTGCACCTGATTACCGTACTATACGTTAATTACCCTTCAGTATCGTACTGCACCGTGCCATACCATGTCATTGTGTATCACACCTTAATATATCATACCATACCATATTATATCATTCCATATCACGCTATGTCATGCCATATATTATCATTCCATAGCATAAGATACTTACAACCAAACAGTACCATATCATGCCGTTCCAGGCCTATGCATTTCCCAACCATCACATATCATACCACACCGTACAGCAGGACATGCCATACCACACCACACCTACCATACCATACAAAACCATACCATACCATACCATACCATACCATACCATAAAATACCATACCATACAATACCATACAATACCATACAATACCATACAATACCATACCATACCATGCCATACCATATCATACCATATCATACCTACACTTCAAGATTCAGAGTCATGTCGAAGTAACACCACATAAGGCATACCCAATAAGAAAACTCCACCGATAAAATACTATTACACGTAATTAACGTGATCACCTGCGACGTGGTCCTCGAGGTTCGAAGGAAACATAATATATCTGACGGGAATTTTATGTTTTCAGGGTAGCGGACGCTTTCTTGAAGTGAATTTGTATTTTATATTTGGCATATGTTGGCCAAGGCTTACCCCGGAGAGCTGAAACACGTAGTTATGGTTTTCTCACATTGTAGAAAGAGTAGTCTACAGCACCATCATATAATAACCCTTCGGGGCTGTAGACCACTCTCTACAATGTGAGACAACCATAACTACATGTTTCAGATTTCAGGGGTAAGCCTGGGCCAACATATGCCAAATATAAAAAAACTTAATTTCAGAAAAGCGTCCATTAAATTGAATGTCAATAACTTCGCATTAGAAGGCCTGCGCTTGGGCATTCAGGCGTGCAGTAGTTTTGTTAATCTGTTCGTTTTTATTATATACAACCTCGAATGAATTTGCCTCTTTTTTATAATAGAGAAACTGGTGCCTTGTACCATGTTCACTAAAACAAAAATGTTAGTTTCAGCTTGGAGCTCTAATAGGCTACTTTGGAGCTCATTTGTACCAAGCCGGGACATTTTGCCTCTATACGCCTGAGGACAGTAAACTCGTGCTAGCATAAGCCCTACCTTTCTGCCTTGACTTTTATCTTACATATATGGTGAAACCCAGTGTTGCAACTTGTGTAATTTCAATACATTTATCCTTGCTCTAGCTTGCTCCAGGTTCCTTCAGCAAGAAAACAATATATACTGAACTCGCGTTTTAGAATAACGATGAAAATTCAATTAACACATATGCCCGTACAAATTAGGTGCTCTATATACCGACAAATATATGTCTGCTTGCGTAGCATGAACTGTTTTAGGCTTGTGTACATATGTATAAACAAATATAACACGCATTGATAGACGCAGCAATGCACATATTCATCTCGTTTAACACAAATTGACTCTCCGGGAGACATGCATAACTAGTATCTCCGTGCCAAGTGACTTTCAATGAAGAAGTCGCTCACAGCATAAATATCTAACTTCCGAAGGAACGAAGTGGGATATCATGGGCTACCACTGACTTGTGTACCGCTGATTATTATAGTTTTAACTACCTGATAGTAATTAAAGCACAAACTGTACGTTCGTGCTTTAAAGACAGTCAGGTCTAATCTAGAATTTTCAATAGATAATATTTCTTATGAGACTAGCTTACAAGTGTCATGCAACGAAATAAAGTCTATTCTAAGGGCTCATTACTTTCACACCTAGGTAACTCCCACCCTCCCCGTCGCTCGCTCTCTAAGCTGGCGCCAAATCGTAGGTAGCCGAACGAGGCGCCGGATGCACGGTGCCATCTGCATTGTTTATGAATACTACTTTCGGTCGCGGCGTGCCAACCTGAATCGATAAACTATTCTTCTTTCGTACAACGCGATTTTCAAATATCTAGAGCAAACGCATACCATGCCTCGGTCGGTTTCTACACATGGGAGACTGCATTCTGCGCGCATCGGTGCTCAAATGGACTACGTGGATGGCGACACTTTTCGCAAACTTCCCTTTGTGGAAGGAACGTTTCTTCTCGGGTTGCGTCAGTTGGTCGGGAGAAATGATACTGTTTTCGCGCCAAGTACATTCTAACAAAAGCCGAGAGCGGATGCCTGGACCGGAGATGCACTGCGTTCTTCGCGCTCTCTTCTGGCGAGCCGCGTTCACGCGAAGTGTGCGTAAACTTTGCCGCTTGGTGTGCTAACAAATTTCTCTTTCTCGGCTCGCGCCATGCTGCTCACTTGGGGGAGAGGATCGCTCCGCGAGATGCTACGAGTCTGGCGTGCTTGTGAAAGGCTGCCTTTGTGGCGTTGTTGCTATGCCTTTGTATTTGTTGGTTTTTGGCAGTTGAATTCATGCACTGACTAACACAAATTAAATAATGCTCGATCGTAATAGATATTAGGCAGGCAAGTGCTTAATATCTATCATAATCACACTGGGCCGACGGGATATTTTTTTTTATTAACTCTGGAACACAAGTTACGAAAAGGGTAACAAATTGGCTGCGCAGAACTCAGTTCGTGGCAGAAAAAACTGAGTGTCTGACCACTTAATTTATATTCTCTCTACACAAAGCTTCCGTTTGGGTGTATGAGCCACGACAGACCCGTCATAAAACAACAGTCGGTCGGAGTCAAAATGGCGAAATTGGTTGTCGATATCAGCTCGTGAGTAACGTTCTTGCAGGCCTCGTAGTAGGGGCCGTCGTCAATTTGCTTCGGACGCGCCAAGATGTGCCCGTGACCAAGCGCGAGCGGGAGCCGGCGAAAATGGCCGCGAAGAAGACGCACGCCTGATTGTTTTGGAATGTTTACGCGGTGCATTTGCTCCGCAGGCGATACGTGGCAATCGCAGGCGCCTTATGCTGCGCCGACGAAAAGTACCGGTTGATTCGATGTGATCCCTCTCTCGAAGCGGGTCCTCCAAGGGCTATATTTTTTCGCCAAGAGCTGCAGGTTTGACAGGCGCTTGTGTGCGGTGAGATTAAGCGGGATGGGTTCCAGTAACGTATACGGCCAACACCGCCGTCGGCCGAGGAAGGGCGCCTTCTGCTGGATGCCCGGTTGAGTGGGCCCAGCGCGAGGCGTTCGTTGAGCCCGGCGCGGCCGAGCCGATATCTTGGCGGTCTTTTGTTGTCGCTCCACGCGTTACCACGATCGCTAAGTCGTAATAAGTGTCCCCAGTCTCCTTATCACGACGGAGCGCGACACAGCTTATTCGGACTGAAATGTACTACTTCACTGAATTGAAAGCCCGTTCTGAACTTGCTGTTTTTGGGCCGGTCGTTTGTTTACTTGAGTTTAAAGCTTAACCCCCCATTTGACTAAGAGAGCGTGAGACGATGCTATGTGGTCAGAAGAAAAAAAAAAGGAATGGGGCAGGCATATATAAGAGGAACATGCAATACGCGATACACCTAGTGTTAAGACGACCGCAGCGCTTGTTTTGTGTTATTTTTTTACCGACACAGTTTCTTATAAAAGGACCATATTGTACCACATACGTTAGTTCTCCACGCGTGGACATTACCCCACATTGATATTTTTGACGACCATCACCCATCTATGGCGCTCTGTGCACTTCCCTTTGTCGCGGAAGTGTTATTTTGTTTTGCTGGGATTACTTGGGCAGGTTGTGAGATGTAATATATCTACGACTGTTGCCTCGTTGCTCCAAATGAACTCCCCCCAAAAAACTGAGTAATTATAATTCCCGATTACTTTCACAAAGTGACACAATTAACAAGAAGTTACTTTCTTCTGAGAGGCATATGACTATAGTGACGTTGATTTTACAGCTTTTTCCGCACAAAAATTGTTTGCTAATTCCTTACGTCTTCATTTGATGATTGAGTAAACGCCATTTTACATTCAGCCCGTTCGGTGTCCTTATTTTATGAATTGTATTAATCATATGTTCAAAGTATAAGTCCGTTATGTAATAATTTTGCCCCTCCACTGAGATTGTTAGTGTGTTCTTTTGCACGGGGCAAGTAAAAGTTATTTATTATTTTATGAACGCTTCAAACATAATATAATGAAGACTTAAACTTTTAATTGAAAATTTATATCATTACAGGATCGGGATGCATAAATAGTGGTAAGATAAATAATATATCCATCAAAATACGATTTTTTATAATTATTTATTTTTATTTTGACAATGAGAAAGAGCGCTCTCCGGAAGTTAGTCGGCCTATCCACGCAAAGCCACAATGCGTACTTTAGTGACTTTGCGTACACGTTGCACTGTCGATGCTATAGGGGATTCTTTGCACTTTCAGAGCTCCACGAGTAGCAGAAGAGCCAGGAGGCAAGCGTCCAGTGCCTTTTCTTCCCTATCACTTACTATTTAAAAAAATAGCCTGACAGAAGTTTAGTAGTGAATGTAATTCAAACTTTGAAATTACTATAGTTGGAAAGTATATAATCTAAATTTAAATTTTGTTTTACTCGAAGCAATCAATTGCAGTTTTAGATTGAATAACTTATTGCAGTGAATAAATTGATTTAATTGAAGGACTGCCTAAGAGTGATTGTCCTTATAATACACTAATAAAACACAGGAAGCTATAAAGTGCGCTAAATAGTCTTAAATTTGAGCATTTAAAAAATTGATGAGATGCCGAGTGGATTCGCTTTTGAGTTGTTTTATTTATTTTTTCCCGTATTTTTGTCTGTTCGTGTGCGTGTGTGTGTGTCTGTGTGTGTGTGGGGGGGGGCGGGGGGGGGGTGATTGGTCGCTAATTTGGGAGACAGTTTCAGTTTCTCGTACAAAAGCCTAGATGTTATGAATTTGTGTTGCAACTGCGCAGCCAAAACAACCGAGAACGCGCTATTACTTGTCGTGATGCATCTTGCTACCTCCATTCTTTGAGGGGAACTTGCTCGTAAAGTCGAGTTAAAACAATTTAAAAAAAAGCGAGCGCAAATTAAGGCGCAAAAGAAGAACAATACCTCCCGGAGAACCCGTTCACGAAGTACCACGCCACCACTCTTTTTTCAAGATCTTTGACAGCCTTGGCTGCGAGAGATGCACACGCACACATGGTCGGTGTATCGTAAATTTGCCGCTTAATTGCTTGTTGGGAGACACGCAAAAAAATTCGTGTTTAAAGAAAAATATATATAGTTATATGGAACAAAATATTTTGCATGGCATGTCGGGAGCAGGTGGAGGTGCGGCGGGAGGCACAATGTGAGTGAATAGTTGCAAAAAAAGCACGCCTGATGAGAGAGCCGTTCAGTTTTAGTAATGCATTGGCCTGATCATTAATTAATTAGCTATCGGTAGAAATTCAGTGGATCGATGCTTTTTCAGATCAAGTTAGTACTCAAGGCATATGCATACATTGCATATACCATATGCCATGCCATATGCACATGAGTGAGCGTTCTTGTGCTTATTCGCGGCAATCTAGGGAAAGGTTCCGCAATGTATGCAGTCATTGGCGCAGGTTTCAATAGAGCTAACTGGCTACTGATAAGTACGATATTGGGTCTAGCAGTGTGCAACTTCGTCTTTCCACGCATTCTAAAGTGCGATAAAGAGAGGCTCAAGTTCCACTGAACATGGATCTCTATAGACTAAATAGTTCGGTCAAACCTACGGCGGAATCGCTCCAGCTTCACCATCTTGTCCAGCCGGAGAGTCGTAATTGTGAGATAGGATATGAGTCATGACTACGAGTTCGTCCCACATGCTTTGGCCGTGTTCCAAATCTTACCCAAATGGATCTGGGTTACTCCGGCGGGTCGTGTCACGTGACAACACAGATTGAAAAACGCTGGACGGGGGTAGGTTTTAGAACGCCAAGGTAAAAAACCTTTGCCCTAGAGTAAGATCGAGTAAATTTTGGAACACGGCCTTTATCAACGGCAGCCCTTGATTCTGTTTTCGAAAGCGTCTTTGGAGCGCGTTTTGCCAGACGAGCTGTACCAATGCTGGTCGTTCATTCTTAATAACACCTCGGCCATGAATTGCTTTCGTCGAAGGAGGATAAAGTTGAGTCCGTACGGGAACGGGGCAGCGGGCGCCGGCGCGTCAGCAATCGACGTTTGTGCCCGCCTAATCATCGCCCGAGACGCAGCTGCTTTGGCGCCGGCTTATTACCGCTTGCGCTATAACCCAATTACCGTCCGTACCAACTAACGAAATTAGTCTCCTGTTTTGAGGCGCTGCGGTCGCGGCCGCTGCTGCTGCACTTTCGCTGTTTGCTCCCGAGAATGGAGGTGTGCGGGATCTCGTCATAAGCAGCTTGGCGTCTTCCTTCCATGCATTGTGTCGCGTTCTATAAGCGCCAGTCAGTTGAGAACTGAATACCGGTGCAGCTTCTCCTGCGCGATTATGGCGACTCCAGCGAAATCGATGCCGCATAGCGGCGACGCCGACAGCTAAGCTCGTTTCGCCTCTGCTATCGGCTTTCGGTGCTTGGTTCCCGTGGGGAAATATCAAGTTAACATTTATGGCTCTTTCGTAACCGAAAAAAATAAGGCATGAACAAAACGTGAAAATATTTAAGTGGTGTTAAATTTTCTGTGCGAAACGTGAGTGAGGGCCACTAACCGGAGCAGATTTATCAGATAAAAACTTAAATAAACGCATAGACCTCTTCTGTTTTTTTATTTTTATTTTGTTAGTTATAGGGAATATCAGAACTTTGTGCATTTAAAACATCAACGAATTTGAATGTCATTCCACACATTATCAAACTTGATTTGAATAGCCTGTTGATGGGCGCAAAACCCCATTCTCATACTTAACAGATACTAATTTACGAGATGATCTAATTTTGCGAATCACCTACCAATAAAATGTGGTAACGCTAAGGAGTCAGGAAAAACGTCGATATTGGGCAAACAATATTAGTTTAGTTCAGAATCAGTTTAAATTCGCACAATCACACATTCATAGGAATCTCGCGTAGGCTCCCTATCAATAAAATAATATCTTAAAAATATAATGAGTTATCACTCATTAGTCAAAATGTATGTCTACCTGAACAACTTTATTTCACGCCTTCGCCGAAATTCATCGCTGAAGCGTAATCGGGACTCGGGACGTATTTCGCCTTCACGCTCTTGAGTCTTCTCGACATAACTGCTACAATCTCTTTTTCACTTGCTAACCCAAAATGACGTTTTCTGTAAGCTTCTATAGGGGGTATTCACTGGCCGCCATATTTGAGGTCACTGTTTAGAGCGCATGCTCAGAACGAGCTCGCATTAATAGGCTGCCAAGACCGGCAATCTTGATGGTGCGGGGTGCACGTTGCAAAATAACTGTGGAAGCTCGCCATCAGCACGGGCTCAGCATCAGCGCACACGGATATGGCCGCCAGTGAATACATCCTATACTCCGTTTCACCCTATGTTGTACCGCAGCGAAGGCTAGAAGCGCGAGCTCATAGCGTTGGCAGCTGCCCTTGGTGCACGAGAGCTTGTGCCGCCGAGGTGTGCCATAGAGCAAGGAGCTCGCGCTTGTAGCCTTTCCTGCAGTACAACACACGGTGGAACAGAGTATTGGCGGATCCAATAGGGGGTATTCACTGGCCGCCATATTTGAGGTCACTGTTTAGAGCGCATGCTCAGAACGAGCTCGCATTAATAGGCTGCCAAGACCGGCAATCTTGCTGGTGCGGGGTGCGCGTTGCAAAATAACTGTGGAAGCTCGCCATCAGCACGTGCTCAGCATTAGCGCACACAGATATGGCCGCCAGTGAATACACCCTATACAACCGGGGCACGGCTGCCTAATCACAAACATCCGCAACGCCATGATCCTCTATCTAGAAAAAAAAAATAAAAAACGTAAAACACGAAAAAGCTTTTTTTTTTTTTTTGGAGGGGAGGGGGGAGGGGGGGGAAGGTGAAAAGGGGGGGGGGGGGAGGGGCGTGCGGGCTTGTGACGGCAATCACGAGGGTAGTTTGTACACTAACTATAACTTCTAACTGGCTCCAAATGTTTACCAAACTATCAAAACCATTCAATGTTTTTTTTTCTTTTTTTTTTTTTTTCTAACGTGAGCTTGAGGACGACATTTGAAACGCTTCAAACAACGACAACGCGAACCCTTATCTGAACTCGACGATCTTTCGGAGGAATATATGAATTTCTTTTACAATAGCTCGTTACTTTTTAAAGAGGCTTGGAAATATTTAATATCTTCCACCTCGCGAAGTTCAGTACTCCAAAAATATCCAGAAGTCTGTATATAGACTGGTCCATATCCGTAATCGAGCTGGCGAAAAAAAAAACGGAAAAAATCATTTTCAGACATTATTTTTATGCTTCCACTTTGTCACTCTTATGCACTTACTAGAAAAGAGTCTTTACCGACCAACAAGCACTTTGTTTTCTTATGCAACACTGATTCTACGCTGCAACGTAAGAAATCTGAGGTGTTTCGCGCGCTGAACGATAAAACCGACTTCCTTCGGCCGCCATCTTGCCTGACCAGCGCGCCCCCTATTAGCCCCGAAAACATGGCATGGCGCCACCTGACGGGCCTATCGTCGTGACGTAGGATGGAGGATCACGTGACCGTTTCCTACACTCTGCGTCAAGGATGGAGTGTCTCGGTCTTTTCTTTTTCTAATGCTACTGGTGTCTAAGGCTTCTTTTAACCCAATTATTTGCCTGGACCCCGTCAAGTTCCTAAATCGGCTACCGTACGAATGCCTCCAGGGAGCCAGTGAGCCGGTTGCACGCGAGCAGGGAACCGGTCGCTGCAACCAACTTGTCGTTTTCGGCGGCTGTTTCGCGCACCGCAATGGATGCTGACGAAGTGCGACCTACCTTTGAAGGTAAGCGAATTTTTTTAACTTCTATTCGGGGGGGGGGGGGGGGGGGGACCGGGCACCCTGTTGCAAATGTGTATCCCTTTTCAGTTGTGTTGCCTGTAATCATCATCAATGCGTTCGTGGACAAGGCCCACAAAACATCCCGGCTGTTGCTCGAGGACGAAATAGTTCTTGAAGCGGGACACGTGTTCTTCAGCATCAAGAAGCTGGATATGGATTGGTAAACGTTCAGTAGATACGTTCTCCAAACGTCGGCACTCACTTCGGAACTGCACGAGCTGCAGATAACACTGAATGGAAGAATGATGTGATGCACGGATGCGTGGCATCACTCTCTGCGGAAACTTTTCGTGTCTGTCTCCTCGCCTCGCTTGACTCGGCCGCTTTCCCCGGTTGCGGTGCCTCGCGGCGATACCTTCACTGGAAATCGACTTCGCGGACTTGACGATTCGCTGCGTCTGGCCTCTCCCTCCAGTCTTTTCGCCGCATTTTTTTTCCTTCACTCTCTTTATCATTGCCATCCCTACACTCTGACGTTTTTTAAACTTTTACTTTCTTTTTTTTTTACCCTATTTGACTGAACGGCAGAATTCATTATTCGTGACGTCATTTAATCCCAACATATAGGGAATGCGGCGAAAAATGAGACATATTTTTAAATCGATGGTGGAACCACCGAATATGATTTAATAATAAAAGTCATAAATGCATCATTGTGCCTCGCCTACCTGCACCGAACCAGACAGTTTGTAAAATAAAATATAACACATTATAAAAAAAAAAAAAAAAAATTTCAGTCCTTGCACTTGGAACATTTGAAGTGTACTCCGTGAGGTGGACGCCTGTACAATCTTCGTGAATCCCCTCTGCGCCCGCGTTACATTGGATTCACACAAAACGGGAGCTGTTTTTTCCCCATAGCGTTTGCACATCAGGCAGTGACAGTCACATCTGGTGCTCGTCGCGCGGTTCTCAGGACGTTTCTCCTTCCCTGGCTTATTCACTGAATAAAAAGTCTGCCAGACTATCTCATTCACCTTGAATAATCTTCATCTTAGCTTTCATTTGATTCACAGTAAGTGTAAATTATCCTCTGCACGTCGTCGTACGTGAGCCTAAAAAATTGCAGTGGCTTAGCTCGGCTATGCCAGGATACACGTAGCGTGAGCTTAGGTTCAGCTGGTTATTCTTAGCTTTCCTGGTTGTCTAGGATTGTCTTGATTATCATGCTTACTGCTGCTTCAATGACACACACACGGAATACGCATTATGTGACTACTTCGGGATCCGATGAGTTAAGCTTCTCCGCTCTTCTGCGCCGCTCAGCAGCAATTTCGCTCTCCTATATTCTGGCTATACCACACTGGCAAACGCACCGCTATATGTATACCCCCAATGATACTTCTGCGCATGTGCACAAAATGAGAGGAGCTATCAAGCGGCCCCGGTGCAGCGTCAGACTTGGCTACAGCGCGACGGAGGCGCACAGCTGGGAACGCGGCGGCGCCAGTGCGTCTGCCGCGGCTATGACGTCACTCCTCTGGAATGCGCAGACCGCCGAGGCGCGCGGCGGCGGCGGCGGAGCGCGCGGCGGCGGCGGCTCCGGCGCGCCAGCTGTGCTGCCGCCTCGGTGGCTCCGAGGCGAGAGCGCTGGCCTACGGGTCCCCATGTGGCGGGTTCGAATTCCGGCCGAGGTGCCCGCAATCTGACGGAGGCTTATTACGGAGGAGGCGCCGTGTAACCGAGCTTTCGGTTGCACGTCAAAAGATCCCCAGGTGGTCCAAATTAATCCTCAGTCCTCTGCTGGGGTGTGCCAGATGCCCGTCGTTGGTGTGGCACGTAAAATCCCAGATTTGACTTTTTTGCGCCAGCGGTGCGCCGTGTGACGTCACTGCTCCTCGCGCATGCGCAGCACGGCTCTCCAGGAGCCGCGCGAAACTGCTCAACCTCGGCCAGTGTAGCTCACGCTACAAAAGGAACTTCTCTATGCGCCCAATTCGCTCGCCAAACTTTTTTTTCTGCTGGTCGGAAGGAATTTGTTGTTTGGATCCTGATTTGACATGACGATTGGGCGTCTACGTTCGGTTCAGACCTGACTCGAAGCCAAGCTCTGACGCAGCACTCGTTTCAATCTGTGTCCAGTGTTGGCCTCCTCTAATTAAGCCATGTCATTGAGCGCTATGAATTTGTTATCCAGGAGATGTGGCGCGGCGTCTCCTCTCCAGCTGTTCGCGTGACTTTTTCGAAAACGAAAGGGCTCGTTTTGGCAGAAACCCGGCGGTGTTTGTCAGCTTGTGAGCGCCGGAGAAAGCACTCTCAGAAAAAAAAAAAAAAAAAAAAAAAAGGTCTGTTCTTACACCCCTTGTCAAATATAAGACACCCGAAAACTCTAATTCGACGTACAGCGCTGTGTTTTTTTTGTGTGTGTTTTTTTTCTGTAGTCCTTGATACGTATTTTAGTTGTTTAATAAGTCGCACCGTTATCAAGCCCCTCGTAAAAGGTGGGGCCGTCTGTTCGACTTCAGCGTGCTGTGCGTCGAGCTGAAGTTTTGTGGTGTATTATATAAAAGAGGGGGTATAACTATACCATTTTTTTAGAGTGAGGAGGAGAGGTGGACGCGTGTTGACGTCAGCGCGTCAGACCAATGAGAGGGTCCCAAGCGCCACCATCTCCCCCTCCTCTCTTTCCCCCCGGCACTGTCAGACGAAAGACACTGCCGGATTTTTCAGTAAAAGGAGCGTTTTAATGCCAACGCATTAGACGTGCAGAAGCAGGATGAGCTCATTCCTCCCAGGAAGTGTTTATAATCACATTCTATCTGCTAAGTTTTGTATAGGTTTGTACGATGCATTTTCTTATGTTGCTTTACCGTGCTGTCTTGTTTTAGTTCATCACTGCCTCAATATTTTAATAGCTCTCAGGGTGCCTTTGTGCAATTTTTATACTATATCCGAGCAATATCTGTCTTTGCTCTGAAATGTCGTCGTTCCATATGTCGTTATTTACAGGTTCATCACTGGTCTGAGCTACCTTCCAAACTCTCCCTATGGAACGAAACAAAACGCGTGTATCAGTATTTTGCTTATGCTAGAAATCACGGAGTGCGACATCCAACTTTCTTCAACCAATTAAAAAGACAGCGTTGTAATATATATATATATATATATATATATATATATATATCCGCGCTAAGGCATCCTAGTTTGGGATTGGCGGCTCTTTCAGCTTGCTTTCATATTCCCCATTATTGGCAACGCTCCGCCCCGACAACGCTCACTCACAAAGGGCGCTTTTAATCCGACAGAAGGGCCAACTGCACTAAGGACGTGAGCACACAGAGCCGCCAACGCCTCGCAGTGTGCGCGGAGCAACGCAAATGAGGAAGAGTCGGCGGACCGAACACAGGGCCTCTGATCCCCGTCCCGCCGGCACCACGTGACGCGCACGTGTTGCCGCCGGAAGTGTGGCGTCAGTCCCGTCCCGTTTCGGGAACACCCTGCGCTGCCCCGTTGTTCGCCTCACTGAATCATTCCGCCCCGGTCCTGCACGGGAAAGGGCCCGGCAAACTGAGCGTAATTGGTCAGGTTCGACGGCGATGGCACCCGATTCGAATTTGCGTACTAAGCCGGAACGACGCCTGATTGATAGCGAGGCTGTGGGGTAGCGCCCAGAGCGGGAGGGTTGTCCCGTGACGCCAGCGAGCGCACGACGTCTGCTGCCATTGTTGCCTGCGGCTCTGCCCGCTCGGCTGACCGATGGTAGTTATCAGAGCGAAATCGCTTTCGAAGTTGGAGAGCGACCACGGGGATCGCTCAAAAAGTAAAATCATCAATAAAAAAAAGCGTATGCAAATAAGGGGAGCGGGTAGAAAGAAACAAATCGACCCTATGCGTCCTCCGTGATTGGGGGAATAGGAAAATGTTGAGTATTTATGGGGAGTCGTCGATGACATCATATACGTCGCGAACAAAGCAGGCGGCCATGATGTTTGGACAAGGCTTCAGGGGGGGGGGGGGGGGGGGTGGCTTTGGAGGGTCATGCGCGGGAGAAGTCGTTGGGGAAATGTATTGAGATAGCGTTTTTGCTTTCATCCCAGCATGGCGACAAGAGATACAAACGAAGCGGGGACCAAAACGTCGCGTTTGGCAAACATATCTCCCATTGAGAGAGCCTATGCCGAGTGTGTCGAATTGCGGAGACCCCCGTCAGCCTGTTGAGATTTCAGCACTAAGTTATGATGGGGACCACGTGTGTTGACGTTCGCAGTATTCACAAGTGCGTCCGGATACACTTGACCATTCGAGCGATCTCACCGACGGACGCAAACGGAAAGAAAGCTAATGAAACACCGGGATTCTTCGGAGCAACCAAGTCCGGATAATATGTTCCTCATTAGCGATAAATTCAGATATGTGTGTTGGGACCACCGAGTCGACGGCAGGGCTGATGCACGGGGACACACGTGAACAACACTGCGCGCGTCGCGTGTGGGCTGAGTCTGGAAAAAAAAAAAGAAAGCAGTAAAACAAAAGTGCGGTCATGTCTGTGACGTATAGTCAGCGCAGTGTTCGCTGCCTCACACGTCATCCGCTCAATGGGCAGAGTTCCACTTTGATTCCCGGTGTCTGAACTTGCAAACCCGATGCACCCAATTTACTTCGTCGAATTTTATAAAAAATGAATGTGAATTTTTTTTTAATGAAAATAATGTAGCTACTATCATTTGTTCTTACGATCAACCCTTTTTTTTATAATTCATTCACGTGGAAGTCAAGCTGAACAAGCAAACAATGAAAGCAAATAAAGAGAATTCGGTTCGCGTCGGAATATAAAGCTGCACTCACATAATACATATTAAAGAAGACGGTATGCAGAGATCGGCTGAGGCGTGTTTCTTCCTTGTATGATCGTCTTGTCACATTGGTCATAAAAAGAAACCACTTTTAAGGTGTTCGAAGCACTCGTTTATGTATGAAGTCAACGTGTTCCAAACGTGCTTCAAGCGTATCCTCATAATAACTCCGTCGTCATTACTACACAGACCTCCGTGTCTTTTGCACGATGTGTATGGGCAGTGTCTGTGTCTGCTTCTTTAGAGTGGTTCGAGTTGCGTCGCGAACAAATAACAATCCTGAGTTACTCTGGGCCCCGAATCCCTATTATTTCACCCGCGGGTACGCTGTTAACACCCTCAAAATTAAAAAAAAGAACAACAAAACCTACCACTTTAACGCACATTAAAGCCGTGCTTTCTGTCCCCGCGCAATCTACCGAGGGCATCGTTACAGACTACAAAGTGTCTTCGATGAACAATCGGCTTAGAGATACGGGCAACGAGCCTGCGTACTATATTCGTCGTCAACCCGTCATTTCACGGGTTCCCATTTTACACGTCGCAGTCTGGTACAGCGGGGCCGCGCTGTCAAGCCCCGCAGTTCTAAGTCAGAGTCGGCATTGTCCACGACACAGGTGTGTCGAGGTACGGGAACTCGGCGCTGCCTCCGTAGATCCTCTGCATAATAGGCCTTTATTGGCCTCGAGATCGAACTAGAGGTGGCGCTACTGTCGCGCTATCATCATCATCAAAGCGACGATAGAAGCATGGCCGCCCCAAAGGCTCTCCACGTTCGCGCTCGAGACGGTGTAAATTCTTGCGTTTATTTTGTCGCTTAATATCAGTGGGAAAACAATTGTAGCTGAAAATAGTGCCGTACCGTTCGGTGCTTAGGGAAGATCGAATCGTGTTACCAGCGTATGACTTAAATTTAAATAATCGCTTGCGTGGACACGTCGTCTGCTCTTGACAGGTGTTGGGAAGCATGGATCACCATGACGGATGCCTGCTTCCGGGTGAACTGCTCTATATATGTGAACTGTTTGTTTCGTTTAAAATAGATTTATCGGTTAAGCAGCATGGGAATTCAACAAAACAATAAATTCCAACCCGGATAGCATAGTACGGGCACTGTGGGCTGTGAAATAGCCAGTTTTGTGCATTTTTGTTTTTGCATCTTTTAGCTTTTGCAGTAGTATAAATATTTAGCACGAATAGAAGTTTGTGCTTAGCGGAAATTACCGTGCTATAGAGTTCTGCTGCGGTTAATTTTCCCCTTTACTGTGCCATGGTGTGGGTAAGTTTTTCAGAATCGGAACAATTCTACTGCGTTGCGAGGAAGAGAAAGTGCGTCTTCTAGTTACGACCCGGAAACTGTTCGTTGGCAGGACGACTGAAACAAGTGAAACAAACTATTCTAATATATCTGCCGCGAGCGGAACAAACGAGTGTAACCGAGCTACGCAGTAGCGTGCGTGTTATTAGATGCTTTTCTCGGTAGTGTGGGTTCGCTCGCTTCTTTTTTTTTCGGTGAGGGAAGCGGATGTCAAAAGGCTAATATAAATTTCTGGCTAAATAATATTCTATTCAAACATAGTAGACACCAACTCTAACAAACGACCCGCACCACGACACAGACAGCGTCGCCCGCAGTGACACTCTTTTACTGATGAGGGCTAGCGATTCTCATGAGACTCTCTGATCACCCTCCGCCCTCACCTAACGCATATCGGAAATGGGCAGTTCATCGATTAACCTTCAGATTATTTGGGTGACGCTTTAATTTCAATATTTTTTTTTGCCGGTTGGTCGGAATCTAATGCTAGATTAAGTCAGGAAAAAGTAAAAAAATGCCTGCTTTAATATTTCTGACGTCTTTATATCTTTTAGGACACAGGCTTGCATGGTAAACCACTTCAGCATGCTTGTGATTGTCATCGAGGGTGATTATACTGTTCAAATAATAACTTTAAAAAATACTTCACTTTTAAAGGCTTCCCGTGTTCATAATTTTGTAGGCGTCACAACGTGAAGTTTAATATGGGAATGCAATATGCCATTTATAACATAGTTTTATTCTTAAGCAGTGATAAAGTGCAGGCGAGCTGGTACTTATTCGACATCTTGGAAACCCTGAGATGGGGAACGATAAAAAAACGGACGAACACAACAAAATCTCTCTTTATGTCTTTCATGCAAAGGCCCGTTGAAAAATCAACTAGCGGATTTATGAATTGATCAGTCTATCAAAAGGGTAGTGGCCAGTCGAATTCTGTTGTGTTCAAAATGTCTTTATACCAATTCGCCCAACTTACAACTCTCTTGCAGTCGGGTTAATTTTGTAAATTAAACCACAGCTCCAATCAACATTATATGTTTGATGAAAGCTACAGTTTGTGCGAGATAACAAAAATATGTGGGACTAGCGGTTGTATATAAACCACACCACTAAGATTATGAAAGCATCCGAATCGCTTTGCGGAATTTCCATGCCGTGAAACGATACAACATAATCTTCAGTAGGAAGAAACGACAACAAAAACCACAAGCTTTTAATGAGGAGAGCTCAGCTCAGCCGGAAACGGGCTTACGTCGTCAAGATCCATGTTTCTGAACGTGCGACTGTAGCAGACGACGCATGGCGGTATGTCCACTTTCGCATGTTTCCTATTTCGGCCGCACGGTAGAGACACAGTTCGATCTCGAGGCGAATAGAGCGCCTATAGACCTTTCCAATGTTTACAAAATCACAGTCCAGCGTGCGATCTTCACAGCCCAGCACGTGCGTGTTCGTCGCTTCGGAAAGCGAGCAAAGCACGTGCCATACGCACAAACACTAAAAATGGCACCAGCCACACGCTCCTTTTTGGAAAGGTCTATAGATCGCCGCCGTTGCGCCGGAGGGTCGGAACCCGCGCATGCGCCTATGCCGTCAGGATGAGGTGGTGGCCCTCTTTGACGAAAATCGGATTGGGGACAAATCACGACCGTGACTCACGGGGCTTGACAAGGGACCGCGTCCTTCTGTCCTTTTAAATGGGAAAGAGAAAAAAAAGGGGGGGGGGGGAGGAATGCGGCCGCCGCCAGTTTGTTTTGAAGTCTCCCGATGCGTGAGCGTAATCCCGGGTAAGGTGGGACTACATAGCCCTCGGCGTGGCCTCCAGCTTGGTTTTGACGCCAGATAACAATTGGCGGATTAATCCGGCGGATTATACCGCTCGCGTGCAGTATACTTAGCGGTGGGGAGAGTTGTGTAGCTGCAAGCGCATTATGTCTTAGTTTCTTGTTGTTTTCGTTTTGATTTTTAATTCGATCGGGTGGTTGTTAGGATTTTCCGTGAGGGAGACGAAACGAATATTTAAGCAGCTGTGGTATGTGTCCGTGCGGATAAACGAAATCCACAAATTAAAAAAGGAACTGGCAAGTATACGACCATACTCGGTAGGAATCCAACTCATACTGTGTAACAGGCTTACAACGCCAGTTGTTCACCGCATTCCAATTTTGAGCAACATGGTCTTGCAGTATCGACTGGTTAATGTTTTGTTTTACAGATCTCTTCATTTGACATGAATTCCCTTACTTCTACTTGTATCAAGTTCTAGCTTCGGATGCACGACTGTCGCTGAGTCGCGACCGCAACAAAAAAATTATGAGATCATGCCATATTTTGACCAAGTGGAAAGTCTGTCCTATTTCTGTTATCGCGGCAGTTACCACCTATAATCTTCCAACATGTGGCTTCTCGAAAGCTGCTTACTTCCAGCGCCACATGAATTCTGGAAGGTGGCGGCGCATCTTCTTTTATGCAAGGCAGGCAGTTTGGCAATGAAAACTATAAGCACGAAGACCGTCACTTGGGAAGAAGTTGATAAAAAGTAATATTTTTGCTTTTAATGCGAAAGCATTAACACTCCCATGAAGCGGAGCTTCTGTAACCGCAAAAACAGAATGGCGAAACAAAAGCCCATTCTCCCATTGGCTGAGCAAAACGGCTCCTAGATAGCCATTGGCAGCCGCTTCACGAGAGCGCGCGCTCGACAACCTTGGCAGAGCGGAAGAACGACATTCATGCTTTCGCATTCACAACTCATAAGAAGTGCTTAAGTGTCCTTGGAATATTTTGTTTTCATGCTTTACCTTTTGCGTAAGAGAGCATGTAACTATATGTATATCTCTGACATATAAATTATTAAGGCTCGTGAAAGCTAAGGATTACGCGCTTCCATATTTAGAGGCGAACTCCTGGAAGGAGTGTATTACACGATCATGTGGTATGAACAGTTCAAACTTCATGGTCCTGTATATATCAATGCGCGGACCGATCTCTTTTTCATATTATCACTAAACGAAATAACTATATATTAGTATATATTGTATATCTGGTCGCATATTCATAAGAAACGTTGCAACTTAATTTATACACCTATTGCATTTTCCCCTGCAAAAATTCCAAATAAAATAGTAATATCACCTTAGAAATAGCTACTGAGAAACTAGGGCAGAATTTATTCCTATATGCTACATTAAACGCGGCGACAATACATACAGCAAAAGTCCCAGTATTTTTTATCTAATTGTTTCGTTAATTTATTTATGCTGATTTATTTATTTAACAATACTACCTGGCTCAAAGGACCGTAGTAGGAGAGGCGAAACAATACAAAAATAAAGAGAATACAATTGAACACAAGGGACAATGTGACCCAAAACTCTATACTATATATGTAGCATCCAACATGCAAAACAATAAATATTGACAAGACATAGTCTGAATTGGCGACATCGGCGTACAACTTGTTCTGAATTAGTGACATCAGCGTGCAGAAATGTGGCCTAAAACTTTATGCAATATATGTATGTATCACCCAGCATACAAGACAGTAACTATAAACACGTCATCTGAACGTGAGAAAAATAAATCTCAATTTATTTTGAAAAAAAAAGAAGAAAGAAACGCAGTTGCTTCATCGATAGAATGGTTAATAGACTCTGAATTAGTAATATCAATGTGCTTCAGTCTAGGACATTTTTTGTATGATATCATAGTTTTCAGAAGGTATACGCAAAAAAAGCTAAATTTTAGTATGCATTATGTTATATTTGAGCTCTATCCCTGAGAAGTACCACCACGCACAGCCTGACTCACGGGTTGTGGGTATCTGGCTGTCAGTAGATTTTTTCAATGACTCTCAACACAAGAACACCAAAAGCTCGGAGAACTATAAAGAAATAGAATTTTCTGACGCAGGGATTAAATAAAATAGTATTTATCGTTCGATGTTGTCCTTGCAGTGGACAATTGGGAAAAAATAACGAGCATAAAAAGTATTACCTGTAACAAACTCGGAATACAATGCAAAAAAAAAAAACAAAAAAAAAAAACAACTGCGTATGAAATATAAGCTTCCTCTCATTCAATACTTGTCTATCTCGTGGGTACAATCTCCTCGGTACGCTAAGTGTATGACCCCAGGTCCCCAGTTCACAGAGGCGGGGCGTCTCTAATTGACTACTTATTGATATCCGACATTTGTCTACTCCGCCAACGGTACTCACGTTTATCAGCAAGTTTTCGACTTCATTTGGCCCATTGCTCCTCACTGCCGACCCTGTACAATAAATGAGGACAAAGTAAATAAAAAAAATAAAGCCAGTTTGTATAGAGAAACACATTGTATTAAAAACCACAATATGCAGCGTCTTGTTCAGATAAAAAATATATGTTTAATAGTTAGCCAGAGAAGGGCATAAACAAATTTATAAATATACATTTTGTACGCACCCCTGAATTGTCCACAATCAGTGATGTCCACCGGATGTTCAGATAGGTAATTGAATATATGAATAGCAAAAGTTTAGTCAATTCCAGTCTGCTTAAGATACGCTCGAAACCAGGGCCCAGCGTTGATAAGACATAATTCCGTAAATAAAAAAAAAGTGGAAACTAGGGAAAGAATGAAAGAAAGGTAGAAACAACATTTCAGAATAGCAAGATATTAATTTGTTAAAATCTTGATTCTATGATACGTTTTTCACATTTTGGACACGCAACTGTTGTCAAAACTACATTCGTGGTGTCGCCAGGACAAGAAAACTATTCAGGAAAGCCTAACGAAGCCATTGAACACGCTGCCAGTGACGGCAGTGGGGATAGAATGAGGCTTTTAAACACGACTCCAAAGGCATATAAGTGCTTATTTTGTTTCTTTATAGTATTCTATCAGGAAATCAAGGATCCCGTGGTGACCTGTAAACGACAAGGGGAGGCGGAGAAGTACAAGAAAGCTTTCCCGTCGGGAATTCACCAAAAAGCACAGGCGTTTACAATCTAATTATCTCCACCTTTATTGTCTTTAGAATACTGCTGCAAGCCAGAGGAGCGGCACGTGTGGTACTATCCGGCGTCGTTCCCTTAAACCAACGGACCAATAAGAGCCCTGCGTTAGATGTACCTGTACATATATAGAACTCTCCGCTGGACCCGCTTCAAGTATTTACTCGGCTCTCGGAGGCTCGTGTTCCTCGAACCACTTTGACATTCACATTCGTTGTATTTGTTTCTCTTCGGGTGCCGACATCCCCTGCCTCTTCTTTCGTTGTATTTGATCTCGTCTCTATTTCCGCTTCTACTTATTTAGGTTAGCGGACTGCGTCTTCGTTTCCCGCGGTCGCTGACCAACAAGTGTCCAGACACCAGCTGCACATGAAACATAATTGACTTCTCTCTTGCCCCTGTGCCTCGTCGTGTTATTTTGCTCGTTCTGTTTTCGCTGCCTGAGAGCTTTAGGAAGACATCAGTTTTTTCAACTTCCGTGGAAATGAAAACCCCTTTTTTTTTTCCTTCCGTGGAGGCCCTTCATTATATGAGAGGCCTCCACGGAAGAGAAGTGAAAAAATACCAAAGATAAATATTTCAAGACGTCTAAAAACACCAAACCCCTTCAAACGTAAAACTAATCTATACATTATTTCAAGCTTACAGCTTGCTTTTGAATAGTTCAGGGAAAGAAGTCGATACTACCTGAATCGGAACCTTAACTCCCAAACTATCCCCCAATCGCTCTATACGCCTTAAGATTGTTTAAAGTTTCCCCCTGAGAGTTTCTGAAAGTTTAAAGCGAACGGCCATTTGAAGCGCGTACATCGCCACTGATCGTTAAAGAATTCCGCAGCAGAATCGATCTTGATTCGCTCAACGGAACACGGCACACGCGACTTGGCTCCACATCGGGGCTCGCTGAACGGCGATTAATTTTCACGCATCGTGGATACGGGAGATCATTAACACGTTCTCATGGAACTTTTCTCTCTCTCGACAATTCCCATCAGGATGTTTGTACACTAAAAGAGCCAAGAAGCCCTCGCGCTGTACATGCACACGAGAGTGCGCGACACCGTATCCGGCTGAAAATTTTAAAAGGGCTGAACAGAATGTTCGTATTATGAGACACTGACGGTTAATATGTTTGCAGACCCGTGAAACTTTATAAACAGCCACGTGATTGGGTTAGCGTGAGCCGGTGCAAAAGTGGTGAGCGTACTCCGATCGTCCGAGACGCGTGAAATTAAAAATATATTTACGCTGTAGAAACAACTAAGCGTGTTTAGCTTAAAGTGCGTATAATTATATTATAAAGGACATGGTCGCAACAGCATTCAGAATATACTACATACATTTATCTAAGTTTTCACTAATATACGATGTGTTTCCCTCGTCTTAATCTTTGTCTATGTACATGCACGTTGATAATGTGACCTTGAATGCAGCATATATAGGGAGCGGTGCAGCCACCCTTTCCCCAGCGCCAAGTGGTTCAGCGTACCCAAATCATAGTGAGAAACAGTTCTATTGGTCGTAAAGTTCTTCGTAGTTAGCAAGTGGTGGTCGCCCGCGTCTACGCCCCACAAATACGTGCTCAGGAGAAATCTCCTATTGCACAAAGCGGGATGGCGTTTCCCCGTATTAAGACGAATTCACTGTAGCTGGCCGCAGGTCCCGTTGCATGGAATTAAGGCGCATCGCCGCCGACACGCAGCACCGTTATGAGGCGATTTCGCGTGTTCGGGCTTCGACGGGGAGGGTGCCGAAGAGGCGCATCCTAATTTCACGCTCGCCCGCGCACGATCACGAAACACTCTTCTGCGCGCCGACTCTCCGTCCCTTCGCACGTTGCCGAGTGAGCGATCTCGCCAGGCAGCGAGAGTTGGGCGGCAGGCTCGCCTGCAGAAACCGAGGAAGGTGCGCGAAAACGGGGTTGCTGTTTGCGTGGCTGCCAAAGCTGGAGGCCACTAATTCGGAAAACACGGCGATAGTGTCGAGCGAAATGTGGTAGTTGCTCATTTTCACAGTAGCGCTGGGTTAGAGGCGAACGCGATTTCCTCTTTAATGTCTCAGTCGCCACAGCAGTTGCTGCTGTTGCTGGATCTCTGGGTGCGGTGTGTTTAGGAATGTGGAGTGTTCGAAAAAAAAGTTTTTGATGAATAGCCGCAGTTAGTGAGGCTTTTTATGGTAAGGCAAGTGAGCTTTTAAAGTGACACTGACACCCCCCAAAATGTTTTTTTAATTTTTTGCCAGGCGCTTCATTATGGTGTCGGAGGACTACCCAATTAATATTTTGCAACAGAGTAGCGTATTTTTTTAATAAAGCCAAAAGACGCAATTGCTCGAAACCGAAACCGAAACCCGCGAACGGAGGTCCGCGGGTTTCGGTTTCGGTCCGCGAAACCCGCGGACACGCGGACGGAGGTCCGCGGGTCCGCAGACGTAGGAGAGAGTGGCGGAAGTCACGTGGCGGCACCCAACCATGCGCTTTTTTTCTTTTTTTTTCTTCCTTTGCGTAGCAGACGACATGCGGCGTAGCGGGAATCGCGCGATTCTTTTGCAGTTATGTTTGTTACGCTCGCTGTTCTGTACTCCAAGATGAGTTGTTTTGTACATTGAGGAGTTGGAGATGGGTAGTGAGTGCCCGTGGTTAATTTCCATGATCGGCTCCGAAAAGAATACACCCAAGATGTTGCGTGAAGAGCTGGCTCACATGTCCTGCGTCCGAAAAAAAAGTGGCATTGTGCGACAGAGTTTCCGAAAGATCAACAGGATTGGGACCAATGGCTGGCTGCAATTCCTGTAGAACATTTACGGGCACCTCGGAAAGCGGATGCTACCTGATTTATATGCTTCTTGCATTTTGTGGAAAGTGATTACATTGAGTTCGCAGGTGTCAAAAAGGAAATCTCATCCCATTTAATTCAGCGACGTTTCGTCCACAACAATTGTTCGTTATTTTTGTTTGTTTCTTCAGTGATAATTGTAAAAAAACAAAAGACATGTAAACATCAAAAAATGTTTAAAAAAGAAAAAAAAAGAGAAATTGCCATTACAGGGGATCGAACCCGGTCCTGCAACGTGTGAAGCGGACGTCGTTCCCGCTGAGCTACTTGGGGGTCTCGTTACTGGGGGATCTCTTCCCTTAGTAATAATTCAGCCGGTAAACTGTAAGTTGGAAAGTTTGCTGCCGATTTACCTCCAGCAAAAGAACTCCCGGGTCGAAGTCGGGAAGCACCACGCATTGGCGACATTCGCACCTAGTAAAGAAATCGTACGCGTGCATATTCAACTCGAAGTAGACACGTCGTGCTTGAAGTTTGCGCGAGCGATGTCTTCAGCCACGAGAAGGGAGCGACGACTCGGCGACGTCTTCGTGCAAATCAGCTTGGTGGTCGGGCGTGTCGTACGGGATGAATACCAATTCTTTTGATCAGTCCCAAATTTCTCTTTTAAAGGCAGACAGAATTCGCCGGTATCGCGAACGACAGTTCTGAAGTAGAGGTCCCACGCCCGTCGTCCGATGCCATCGCCGTCCCCGCTAGTCGCACGTTCGCGAAACGACGCACGCACAGAATGCTTCCGGTTCGCTGTGGAACTTTTTTTTTCGATCAACGTATTTGCAGCTTTTTAGAAGCCACAAAAAATGGATTTCATATTTTTTTCTATTTTTAATATTGAGTGTGAGCCTTCAGTGACCAACGACTTTCATTAAATTTGGTGGTCGCATCGATACCTTAGAAAACGGCCCGTGACCACGGAAAAGAGAGTGAGCCAGACTCGAACCGGCCAGTTCTTGATCGGCGGTTTTCGGGCGGAAAGAAACCGAATTTCGAGTCGCAAATTGTGTTCTGGGTAGTTGGGCTCTTATATGTCATGTACAGCTAAAAACCTCGGCGAGCATAAACACCCTGTCAGTGTCCCTTTAACGGTAATCGGCGAAATGAGTAGCGGTCTGGAAAGCCATTGAACTATAGAACGCGAAATATGTTCTTCTCCGCCCTTGTTACATTTCGGGCCGACGAGGTAAGCGAAATACCGTACATGTCTTTATCCTTCCTGGCCCAATAATTTGCAATATTTTGGGGGATGCAGGTTCGGGGTACATTTAGCGGGAAAGAAATTACGCGATTGCCAGATGTATGCTATGTATCCGTCACCATCGCACGATATATTCTCAAAAAATTTCGCGACAATTTTCAAGTTACGAAGTACGCAAAGATTCTGTACGCAGAAAAATTCAGTTGTTTACCGTAGTTTAAAGCGCGAAACACATGCGCGTCAAAACTGTCCGGTCCGGCGTGCGAACTGTCGGGAAGAAGGCTGCTCCGAATCGCCGCACAGGACGGTTCGCGACACATGGTTTCCGACGCGTCGTTGCGTCGCTCCGTTCAGCTCCGCCCAGTTTCGGGTATCCCTCTACCGAATGGATGGATGAATGCTAATGGCTATATATATAACGGGCGGTGGCTCGCGCCACCTAGCCTAGAAAACTAAAATACTACCCTCGCCCTTCTTGGTTTTTCTGACTTTAAAACAAACAATATTTTTATTACATTCTATTAAAGTGTGCGTGTGTAGAGATTTTCCGTGAGGTTACTTTTCTGCTCAACATCACTTAATCGCGATGGACCGCAGCGGACCTTAGGAGCCATCCCAACGAAGCGAGCACTGCGTACAAATCACGTGACTACGCACACCGCGCAATGCTGCGTCTCTCCCGAAGTTCACGTGACACTCACACGGCATTGGAATGGCTCGTAGCGTCCGCTGCTCTCCATCGTAAGGTGAAACGGAGTACATTCGGGTTTCGACGGCCTCGATCGGTCCCAGAAGGACGGCTTGTTTTGTGCGCGCGAGAAAACTCGATGGCGTCCATCTCCTTCACCGCGCACCGCCACATGTGTGTGTGTAGGCGTTGTAAAAGAGGGGGAGATCCGCTTCCCCGAACTGCCCGAACCACGAAGCGCCTCCTCGCCCGATCGGGCCGAAAGTCACGTGACAACATGACCTTCGCGCCATCCGTGCTGCCATTGGCTGCGGCCTTCCGAAATTCGGATAGCCGTGCGGCGATATCTAGCAAGTTGGACGCACGCCGGCGCCGGACGGAGGCCCCGTCAGACGCTGCGGTGCGACGAAAACCCTTGCCCTCGGACGTCGTTCCGGCGGTTCGCACGCCGAATCGGACAGTTTGGACGCGCATGTGTCTCGCGCTTAAAGGTGAATAAAAGGTTTCTCCGATTATGCTTGTGCCGTGTCTCAACAGAAATATAAAAGAAAAGAAACATGGGCGTCTACTTCGTAAGGCGGGTGCCTTCTTCTCAGTTCAATTAACGTGTATCGACTTTTATTAACGTGTGTTCAATTTAACGACTGTTCACCCCCGAGAGCGCTGTAAAAGTTAAAGGCTGGCTGGTCCATTTTTTATGGGCCTTGTGTTATACGACTTCGGAATAGCTAGTATGTGTAGGCAGAAATGTCGGGGGTGGGATGGCAGGAGTTTATTGGAACAGAAAAATATGTACCATCAACCCTGCTTTCAGCACAAACGGAGGAAGGCGACAAACTTCGAGTACCGTCACTTTCGACAAGAGGGAATGAGCTGGCAGGAAAGCACAGCCGAAACGGCTTGGGACTTCGAAGCTGAACCCTGTATTCCTAGAAACGAGAACGCCGGGGTCCTCGTCAGCGTATTGCGCATGCGGGAACTTGGACCAAAAGTTTAGGGAAAGGAAAGACGCCCCAAGGTTTTTAAGAATAAGTGGCGGCTAACGTGGATACCTGGGTTAATACAGCATAGCACGGCTGCTAACGCTTGAGAGACGTGAAAGCCTACTGAACACTCACAATAACGCTTTTGATTATTTCAAAATGGCATAATCAGTTCAGTTTAAGGTTTGGGCATTCCTATTTTGTGTGAAGTGTTGGTTATAATAAGTTTTAATAAGTTTAGCGAACGAAGACGATCAAGTCGGTCATTCGGTCGCATAGCAACTTTCATCCGCAGCAGTCTTCGAAATGTACCCCAACGCAAGTATGGTACGTCTTGATCTCACAGTCGGTTAGTTGTAGAGGATAGAACGGCCCTTATGTACCGTAACGAGCAGCAACTGTCGAAACTAACATCTTCAAGAGGATCGTGTTTTGTAGGTCGCCGATGTCGGACTCGGATTATTTCGAGTGGTGTGTACACCTCCGTGCACTTATGCGTGTTCAAGGGACTCAACTCTGCCTCGGTTGGTCAGCGCGAGACTAATTTATCTAGAATACCTGCCGTTCAAAACTTTATACATTTGGCCTCGTAAAGTTCTTAAACCAATGCAAATCGTAAATTAAACTAAGAGTACTTTAATTTCTTTTTATTTTTGATAGGGCTAACAATTTCGATCCTCAAACAGTAGGCATTGCATGTCTTCTGTGTGTATCTTTGGAGTAATACAAATGTAATCGAATAAAGTAACGAATTGATCAATGAATTACTTAACACAGCGAGTAATTCCTAACTGCAATTCATTACTTTTTAGGCCAAGTAATTGTAATTTCAATTAAATACTTTGTTTGTTTTTTTAGTTACGGTCTCAAATCAGCTCGAAAGACGGTGTGGGTTGAGGGGTACCCCGACCTTCGATTTGTTTAACTTTTATAAATAAAAACTAGCACGCGCAATGAAAACATCACGCGTCTGTTTTTTTGTTTGTTTTGTTTTAAAGGTGTGATAAACAAATTCCTGCAATTAATTGGCCACAGTCCGAGAACCGTTACACCGCTGTATGGTGCTTTAGCAATGTGGCTCCTGGGAACATTCTTTCCGGGCGAGTTTGGTCCGCCGACACTCGTGTTCAATCTACTACCAGCTTTACGCCAATATATAAACCCATGTGATATGTTAGAAATTTCGTATTCTCGAGACAAAAACAGAGCCTTTGTTGCGAAAAAGGGTTGGTCTCTTTAGTCCCCAGTCTGCAATGCAGCTGCCTCATGGGTTGTCAATAGTAGAGCGCCCACTTTATGTTTTTGTGACTACCCCGCCGCAAGAGTCTATCCTTTTAGCCTTTTCAGAATGAAAAATACAAGGTCGCCGAGTTCGAGATGTACTCAAGACGACGCCGTCCAGGTAACTGCGTGCAGTGTCTTGTTTTCAGTTTATAGAATCTAAAGCATAATTATAAACAAGATATATACGGCTGTAGCAAAATGAAATGAAACCCGTCAATGTAAAATACAGGACAGCGGGGGGGGGGGGGGGGGAGGGAGGGAGAATTGCCAAAGTTATTTGACTTGAAGTATCAGAAAAGAAAGGAAGGGTGAACAAATTTTAAATTCAAAAGATAAAATGATATCGAGCAAATGGAGTGGCAGAGAAAAATCTTTGTCTGAAAAAAAGGACCCGCTCGTGAACTAAGTCCGATGTATCTCTTCCTCAGTACAACCTCGACGGCAATTTTTAGGTCAAAATATTTAAGTCTTGTCGTTCTTTATGTGGCCTTACGTCTTTCGTTAATGAAGCGAAAATCAGACGCTTTGCGCGGTCTGCAGGAAATTAAACTTGCGGAGCATCTTCAAAGCAACAAGAACAGAAACCGCTACGTTTTGATGCGCCGTCAATATAAAAAGGTAGTTATAAATATACCTGAAATGTGTATTACTGAGGTTCCAAAAACGCACCAAGCAAAATCGATTACTGCCTTGAGGTTTGAATTACTACGAATGTGTAGTCACTAAAATAAACAGTGGTGGATAATGCTTGGTGGGAATAGCGCAAAAAAGACGTAGGACCAGCACGCAGAAACACAGACAGGGCGCTGTTGCCACGTCTTTTTTGCGCTGTTCCCACCGAACAGTATGTACCTCCAACTAGCCAAGCTACATGACCTGACACAGTGGTGGCGCTCAGTAGGGACCTCCAGTCTAGGGACGCCGAGCAGCTCATGAAATGGCGTGATTCCCTACTGACCCCGTGCGAAACCTAACGGTGCCGAAATTGACGGGCGCCGGCGTGTCTAGGGAGTTCCCGCCGCGGTCGAGACACACCCGCTATTCTCTCACGGGGACGTGTACTCGATCACTTCGGTCGCAGAAGCAGCAGCCCCACCCTCGCGGATCACGGGTTCTAGGCCTGGCATTTGAATGAAGCTTGTCCTGAGCGCGGAAATAATGACGGCTCCACACTAACCTAAGCACAATCGCAGAACGCTGCTTCGCTGTTGCCAAAGATGACGGGTGTGCGGCTCCCTTTAAATGAAGTTGACAACCAACCGCCCCCCCCCCCCCCCCCCGTGATTCTGCCGTTAGCGATATGGGAAAAAAATGGGGCAGACATTTTTCCTGCCTCCTTTTCCGTTAAAGGACGACGTGAGAAACGATTGAGGAGGAGCCAAGTACCATAATGCAATGATTTAGCTGTGACGTTAAATTCGTTACCTTCATCTTCTCGCGTTCAAGTAGGAAACCTCTTTGCAAAAGTATTTTATTTTTATTTATGCATGCGATTTGCAGTAGAGTAGCATCGACGTGAAACTCCTTTCATTTATTCAGGCTTAACATTTTACCTGTCACTTGATCAAGTAAAAAAATCAACATGTGCATTGATTGATGCTACTTAGTGAAACAACCGGCCGTTTACAGTCATTTATTTCAATTGACCTTTAAGACCCCTTCAAGGATTGTATTACAGAAAGTTTTAACACTCGCGTTTGTAGCATTAGTAAAGAAAACAAGAACAGTAGGGAAAAAATGACACAAGAAAGTATACATGGTTAAACTGAAATCAGTCAAAAGCAAAACATTGTAAAGATACTTTCATTTTCTTTCTCTTCTCTTTTTCAACTATCAGGCAGCGGTAAGAATGAGTTCACTTAATTTCTCTTTTAAATGAAGAGGATAAGATATGAAAACGATGCTGTGGGCAATGTGGAATAATGAAGCAGGTGAGGTCACTGTTCTAGGTTTGGTGCGCATCACGTTGAGTGGATGACCGGTACGATAAGGAGTTCGTGCGGATGGCATGATGTCCGCTGAATTTGCCCTGAAATCGTTATTAAATTTGTGAAAGAGTGTTAGCGTAAAATATTTTTGGCGAAGTGATAGGTTATCTAGTTGAGCATGTTCTAGGACGGTGGCACTTATTTCATATTGATAGCTAGAAAAAACGTACCTGACTGCACGATTTTGAATTGCTTCTAATTGATGGCAGAGGAAATTTTGGAATGGGTCCCATATAGCAGCAGCGTACTCTAGCTTTGGGCGGATTAGTGCTTTATAGGCAATTTTACGAAACAAAGCTCAGTCCAAGCATAACTTGTTTGGTTAATTTGGGTTTCAAGCTAGTAAGGCGAGAACACGAAACATAAAATTAAGTTTTGACAAGGATTTAAATGAGCAGCATTGGCAGATAATATAATATCGCAAGGAAAACGAATATCGGGCACCCCCGAAGTTCATTCCTGAAAAAATACACAAGCCAATATGACCTGCCGTTGGATGTGACATGTGAACAAGGCAGAAAGTTAGGCGAGTTGGTTTATCGTCTTACAGGAGGGGAATAGTGTACTTCGACAAAAGACAAGACGCAACAAGTACACAGACACAGCGCTATCAACTGAAGGTTTATTTGTCAGGTAACCAGGAAAGCCAACACATGGGAGGGGGAAGAATAAGAAAACTCAAAATACCCGTTGAAAAGGCTCCTATTGCGCCTTATCACTTTCACACAAATCTGTAATATTTTTTTTCTAAAACGTAACACCCTTCCCCCCCTCCCCGGTATTCTGGCGATGCGCTTACATATAAAGTTTTTTTTTCTTTTTTTTTTTTTGTACCATAACCATAAGTTACTTCATACGTGGCGGAAATCTTTCGGTATGTCTGGCCACCGCTGAAATATTCCAAAACATATGTACCCAAGTTTCATATTATGTACCAGCAATGTCGTGAGTGCCTACTGTACACAGAACTCCCTTCCGTAGGTAAAGAGAGTTAGCGCGTTTCTTTCCCGTAAATGCCATTTTAGCGGAAAGGGCGCCATGTGGCACACCCTTATTCTCCTATTGCAAGCAGGCACGCTCTACCAAAGTAGCGTAGGGGCCTTGTCTGACAGGTGTATTCTACTTATAGATGGGAGTCGACGTCTTAGAACATATGTCAAGTAATCGCCAAAACGTTCAAGGAGTCAGTTATGCCTTCCTGGGACAAGAAACAGTTGATGCCCAGAGGGAAAGGAGTAGACAGATTATATCTTGCCGACCTTATGAACGGAAATTCGAACTTTGCTTTATTCAAACAAATTTACGGTCCCCTTTGAGTTTGTATTAACGAGATTCGACTGTAAAAGCTCTTAAGCGACCAATTAGGCTTTGAACGTTATCATAGACCTCACTGATACTGATCTAAAATTGCAGTCTGACATACCACTTGCATCGTGAAGGTATTTAGAGGGTCTGAAATAACACAGGCACACGCTAAAGTATGTACCAGGTGCCCTTCGCTGTCTCGGCAATTACCCCACCCGTCTCCCTCGAATGTTTATTATAATCTGAAGTTTCATTAAAGAAATTCATCCAACGCTGAATTCATCGGTTTTGAAGCCTTAATGAAAATATGCGATAACATTTATGCGACACTTTAATGTTTTTCCAGCCAAAGACTAGGGAATGTATTCCAGAACGCGATTGGCGAAGGGAACATGGTACCCAACACGAACACGAGTTGCCGCCTCCGCCTTCTGTCTTCGATGTCGTCAGGTGCCTGGCGCCACAGCAGATGTTGCTTCCGACAGCGACGATGGAGAAGGCTTCTTTTTGTACTCGGGGAGATTCTTGCCACTTCGTCTTTTTGCTCTTTTCGTTCCGTCTGCGGCTGCTGGGGTCGACGGTTTTGTGGACGTCAATCTCTCGCTATTCAGCACCTTCAGGATCGTAGTTTTGATCTGGGAATATAAATATTTACGTCTGGTTCTTCGCAAGAGTCTGCGTTGAGGATACCTTCCGGGACGTGTTGGTGCTGAGCGCTTTCAGCAGGCTGAGGAAATTCCGAGGATGAGCGATGACTCCTGGCGTCCATGTGCGGCATTCCGAGCTGTGCAATTCGGAGGAGGGCAGGCCGGAAATGCACGGTTCATCTAGGCGAAGGCTACCATAGTGGACGTCATACACAAGGAAAGGATTTGTGGGCTGTTCTGGCTTTGAGGAAGCTAGAAAAAAAAAAAACAAGATACGTTTTGGACTTAAAATAAAGAGAGCCCATAGTTTCCATTTCGCCTGCTATAGCCGGCAGGAACAGGTTGCAAAACCATGACTGTATTCACCTTTGGCAGCCATCTGGGATTTGAGAGGTTTCTGTTTTCGTCTTTCGCTCTCGTTTATTAGGTTATGTTGATTTAAATACAGGGAAGATAAAGGTTCTTGAGGCACTTTTTTTAGAAATAACAGAAAATCGAGGATCGTTTTTCTAACTTAGTTTTACTATTCATGCGCATATATTTTGGTGCCCTAGCTTGCACCAGTGAAGGTTATCTGCAATAGATTAAAATGAGGTTTTAAAAAAAATAATAAGTCCAACTTTAAGAATTCGTAAGATTTGAAGAAACCTCTTCAATGAAACCAAAACGAAGATAGCGAGTGCTTAGAAAAAAGAAAGAAAGAAAAGGTTTCGGAATTAAACTTATAATGTTCTGCAAGACTGAGTGCGTTTTTCTGCATCATGTCATCCTGAAAACATTTCTGAAGCTAAGTATAACTTTAACCCTTGAGACAGGACAATCAAGTGCACATACACATTCACGACGCATATCACTTTACTCCTCAATATTAAGCCTTGTGTCTTTTACAAAGCTTGCTTGTCAGATTTTTTTCCTTATCAATCGGTTGTGGCAGTATCACATGTTAGGTTGGAATTCGCATTGTGGAAAGATACCAAACACGAGAAGAATAAAAACAACAGAGAATGATACTTCATTTAAGACTCATAAAAAATATAGTACTTCGGAAAAATTGGAAGCGCAGGATAATAGCCGTTAAGAGAATTATTGTTCTGCGCAACCTTTAGAACTCGGCAGGTCAAGCGCAGAGTAGAATGCAGAAGAGGCAGGGGGAATTGGTAAGACATATGAAGTGGTGGTCATCGGCGTATCTTCCGACCCTTGGTCCTAGCTGGAGTGGCAGTGGCTGATATTAAGACACGGGCGTATAGAAACGATGACCATGGCACTGTATCTGGAGTTGTGAACCGAAATCTTCAACTTCCGGCATTGGATGGGGTTATACGAACCTTCTATAACAAGTTTGGAACAGAGCGCACTTCGATACTAATACAGCGTTACGGAGAATTTTCGTGACCAGTAACGTATTGAAGGACTTTGCTAATACTGATACGCCTATTCGCGTTGAAATGCCAGCGTGAAAATAAGCATATACGGACTTGTCATTATCCTCGAATTGCGTCTTTTGTAGTTCTCGAGGGGACTGAAAAAACTATATAAAAACAGAAATGTCTTCACAAAACAGGTAACGAAGATTCGTATCGACGACGCAGAGAAAGCTTCGTCCCCGAGAGTCGTTTGCTCAAGTAGACGTCGTCAACCTGAAACACAAAAGAAACGAGGATCTAATAACTTAAAGGGACAACTTAAGTACACCTTAAAAAAAAAAAAGAAAGACAGTGTGTGCTCCCCCCCCCCCCCTCCACAGAAATCTTTAGGTTCTTCGTCAACAGGCGCCATGTTTCGGTGACGCTCGCATTCGCTGTGTGCGTCTCCACTCAACACAGCCTCCAAGGCCTATAAACCAGTGTGAGGTACCTTCGATCTCTCAGCCCTCGCGGGAGCGCGCTGCATCAATCAAATTATAGCTCTTTTTCCCGGCTTCGTTTCTGTTATCTTCCATTGCTAGCTCCCCCGCCCAAGATTCAGCAAGAACAACAAAGACAATTGTGTCGGGCCACGTATCCGTACCCGCCCAGGCGCTTCCACCATCACTCAATAAAAACAGCCAGGAGGTAAAAATAGCAGATATGTGCTCGGGTCTGACGAGGGTGATCGGCTGCGCAAATACTGGACACCGAATTTTTCAGAAGAAAAATCCCGTAGGTCGTAACAAACGAGTGCGCGACGGCAAACAGAAACGCAAAAGGTGCTCGGAAAGACCATATCTTGCTGGAATAATGAATTCCCCCTTCCTCCGGTGCTGGGGGAGACAGGAGCTCGCTCCCGTTGTTTATACATGCGCCAAGCGCTGTGGCTTTCCCGGCGAGGCGGAACGGTCTTCGGGAGAGAACTGGGCGGTGGTGTGGGCGACGGGTCTGACTAGCGAGGGACTTCTAGACATGCGCATATTGGCACACGGGCGTCGTCAACGCCCTCGTTATTGCTCTTTGTTCTTTTTTTTTGTCCAGTGAGGTGTTGGACCGAGCGGGAGGCGGCACATGTTTATGTATGTTCCTGCACCATGTTTTTGCGGCTGTCCTGTACTACTCGGCTGGTCGATTCTTCCCTTTTCAAAGCTTTGTGTGGGAAGAGAGCTCCAGCACTTGGCGGTGAATGTTCTTCGGGTAGGCACTTAAATCGGGAAGTGGAAAGAGAATTGTTTACGTAGACCTGGTTTTTTCTGACTTCCTGATGCAGGATCAATATAGCAAGGTGTGGAGAAGTGGTTTGCTGTCGAAGACGCTGCTTGGGCACATTATTTACAGTCGAGCCGCCGGGACATTGGAATGTGGGGACATGGAATGATAAAATTCTGCGTATACTTACTGAATATCCAGTAAGTTACGCTTATTTTTTACCCGATGAACAATTCGCGGCTAGCAAAAAAGTTGATTGTACTTTTTCTACGAAGAGTTCGCTATTTGATCTATTCCGTGTGCTTTAACGCTTTTATTGGCATTATGTGATAAATAATTCCGTACAAGATCACTAAGAAATCCCTTTTCGGGCGTTCTGTATCCTATGAAGGCTGTTGGTGTCATTTCAATAAAAAAATAGGTTGAACAAGAAATTTGGAGCATTAGATAATATTCTCGTTACGCGGGACATTTCGGCCCTTTTTTATGTTTTTTTGTTCAACTCGTCTGTTTAAAAATATTTAATAAGATTACGTGTCGAGAGTATGGGAATGAAATGGTGATCTGCTCCATCAAAATGGGAGAAACACTTCGATGCGTTAACAACGAAACGTTTTTCACGGACAGAGCACGCTGTTTGATATCTTTGGAACATTACATTACCGCAGCTGATATTTCTAAGATTATTTTCATTGTAGATATCTATCTCTCACTTCCGCTAAAGGATCAACACTATCTATCGCTCCTTAGCTTGAAATTGTCACAAGTATTCAAGGGACATTTTCAAGACAATAGCGTACATAAAGGTACAGATTTAATGTCATATAAGATACAGTGATACGGACGATGTGCGATACCACTTATATGGTATGGTGGTCTAATTACTAGAAAAAGAAGTGATAGTAATTTAGGGATGATGAACTGGTACTTTATGTATGATAACGCAATTAATGCAAACGTGCAAGTGAGCTGGACAAAAATTACGAGAAGTTTGGAGATTTGTGTTTGTCCTTTGACGATAATAATCCTCTAGGGATTATTATCGTCATTCTTGTCCAGCTCGCTTGCACCTTTGCATTAATTGCATTTTCATCATAACCATAAAAATGCAGGACCTTCACCTTTGATGGTCTTAGACTCGTGACGTCTGGTAAAACACGCTTGCTCTACCGATGTCTAAGTCCTGGTTGTCTCAGTTGGTAGAGCGCTCCACTGGAAATGGAGAGGTCCCTGGTTCGATGCCAGGACCAGGCGGAGTTTTTCGGTCGTGCACCAGTCACCTAGCTGTGTTTGGAGATTTGGGTTTGTCCTTTGTGCCCCTTGTTCCCCTTCTCCAGAAATTATTATCGTCATTCTTGTCCAGCTCGCTTGCACCTTTTCCATTAATTGCATTATCATCATAGACTTATAAAAGCAGGCCGTTCACCCTTGTTGCTGTTAGACTGGTGGCATCTGGAAAATGCCGTTTGCTCGACTGACGTCTAACTACTGGTTAGCTCAATTGGTAGAGCGCTCCACTGGGAACAGAGAGGACCCTGTTTGGATACCAGGACCAGGTGAAGTTTTTCGGTCGCGCACCAGTCACCTAGTTGTTTTTAAAAATTGTGTTTGTCCTTTTTCCCCCTTGTTCCCATTCTCCAGGGAATATTACCGTCATACTTTACGTATGTTTCAGGCAACGACATCTCGATGCCCATAAGACGTTTTCGGTATCGCAACTGGCTTAGATAGTCTCGGAAGATTTAAACACATAATTCAGTTTACTACAACCAAAGAACATGGATGTTTAAATCTTGCATAAAATGGTTTTCATCCTCTGCTGTAACCGCAACACAATGCATAAAATTGCAAAAAAAATCGTATTTACGATTTAATTTTTTATACATAAAAGAAAACAGGTGAATTGAGGGCATGAGGAGGTTTGCTTCTCAGAAACTCGAAAATGCTCAAACAAAAAAATTATCCAATGAGGTTGTGTCGAAGAGCAGGACGAGCGGTACATGCATTTCGTTTTACTTTACTCCGTTCACAACCACAAGGACTCACGACGAAGGTGTTTTTAATATACCTCCAAAGTCGTTCCTGTTGTAGTTTTACTGTCTAAAGTTCTACCCAACGAACTATTATAGTTGAGGAATGCCTAGGCATTAATAAATTGATGCAGTTAATCATATGTGATGTTTTATACCAATGGATATGAGTTGTTTCTAACAAAAATCGGTAAGCACAGATCCCATATTCACTTTATTCATATTCAATGATGCAGTATAAGTTCCTGCAGATGCTTAGATAAACAAATAAAAACAAAGCTTTTCTTAAAAAAAGAACGCATTTTGAGAAATTTTGTCGTTTATTTCATAGGTCGTGTTTAAAACGTGGCTTTCTTATTTTTTTGTAAATTTCATATTTTATAGCAGTTTTCTCCAAGAATGCAAGAAGAACCGAATCAACATAAGTTACATCAATGCAATTTGATAGTAAAGGCTGCTAAATCGTTCAATTAAGATTTATATTTGCTTTCAGAAAAACCAACAAACTTTCACAATGGTTTTCTATTTCAATCAAACATCTTGCTCCAAAATACACGCACATGCAAGACTTGACCAGTCGAAAACGTTTCACTTGTTACCGAGCAACGAAACGTTTCTGATGACAGTGCCGGTGCAAGCTTCCTACCTCGACATTACTTTCTACTTTTATCTGAAGTATTTGAAAACTATAATGGACTAGGTTTTGACGAAAGGTACAAAAGCGATCGCCCCTTTCTGAAATCGATAGCTAGCATCGGCAGGAGCGCTGTAGCTCTGTGGCAGCAGTCTGCAGCCAGTAGGCTTCTAGCCTCCCATATTCCCAAATTTCTCGCGAAAGCCCCTCTTTCTCCCAGGTTACCCACATAACCGCAGGGCAATCGTACCTTTTGAGCTGCGGTCTCCCGGTGCATCCCCTTCTCTGAGAGGGAATGTGGGACGCTCGCTTCCCCAAGAAGAGACCGAAGCGCTGGGGAGGGGTCGCCAGGGATTCGGGCTCCGCTACTGTGGCTTCAGCCCCCTCCCCACCTTTCTTTCCTTTTTTTCATCATGAATAATGCAGAGAGACGCTCCTTCCGTTTTCTGTCGCTTCCTTTTCAGCGCTCTCCCTTCTACGCCCCTCGATCCGCTGTTTCTTTCTTTTTTCCTGGCCAGGGGAACGAGGAGGAAAAAAAAGATATTGATTTTCGTGAAGTAAATTACTTCATAGCGCGCTTTCCTTGTTTTTTTTGTTTTTTTTTTAACAGCACGCTTTTTTTCGCTTGGCGTCTCCTCTGCACGCCTTTCTTCCAAAACAAAATGACAGAAGTGAAAAACTAAACGATTTATTAGAAGGTCAGAGGGTGCTGATCTTACTCTCACTCCCCTTTTTTTTACCCAAAATACTACCTCCTGTTTTTTTTGTTTTTTTTAGAAGGACTTTAAAATATTTCTTTTTGTTTCTAGAGGGTTCCAGTTAGTTCGCGTTTCTTAACGGAGCCATAGCACGCTGTCTTTTTCTCAGTCATCTCTAACCTTATATTTCAATCTACAGAAAAGAAAACGTCGAATTTGATCGTCGTGTGAACGCGTGCCAATGTAGCATAATTTTTTGGGCGAAATTTTGTTTTTTGTCTTGATATTTATAGGCCCCGGAATCCCCCCAAAAAGCTAAAGCATTACCTAACTTGATATCCTCTGGTCAGAGTCTGGCTTCCTTCTTGGCCCTAAATTGGCATACAAGCACCATAGTTAGAGGGCTGGACAGTATCGCGATACAAATATATCGCGATATTATCGTAGAGATACTTTCGGGTATCTGTATCTTTGTATGGAGATACATTTGAAAAATGTACTTGTATCTCAGTAGTGAAATACTTTTACAATATATCGCTTGTATCGCGATACTTTGCCAGATTTAGGTATCTCGTTACACTTGTTGCTGTTTTTAGGATAAATTTAAAAAATAGAAACAAGTGTTTGGTGCAAACTCTTTTTATAACGTGAACACGCCCTATATCATAATCCATCATAATCACCAACATTAAAAAATCCTTTGGTTTAATGAAGGTTTCTTGCAACAATAACAAAATAAGCTCTTCTCACAAAGTCCTCTACTCTTTCCAATTTAGCAAAGCGAACGCTGAAAAGGAGTTGAGTGGAGAAAAGGTATACGGCTCTGTTGTCGAATCTCCTCACACTATGGGTGACACAAAAGCAGGGTTAAGTCGAAGGGGGGGGGGGGGGGGGGGGGGGGAGGGGCGAAGAAGGCGGCCGCCCCCACCCCCCCCCCCCCCCCGCCAAACAAAGTCGACCCCCCCCCCCCTTCCCCATTCTTGGAGGGCAATTTGACATGGGTGTACCCCCCGGACCCCCGGTGCACAAGACAGAATGGGAGAATAGTATCCTTACAAATTTTCCGCCCCCCCCCCCCCAAAAAAAAAAACAACAAAAAAACACAAAAAAACAAAACAAAAAACAACGAAGTTCTGGATCTGCCCCTGCTCAGAAGCATATAAGACGACAGTTTGAGATGCGCTCTCATGGCAAAACCGGGTTCATTTCGGGCAGACGCCTTTTGTCGAAAATGGAACGCAGCCTTTACCGTTCAGCAACTATGTGGTTCACCAAGCGTGACATGTTTTTTTTTAGCGGCATTATTTTGAGGTAAGAGAAGTGATTAAAACAGACATGCCACTGTTTCGCCAAATGGACAGTTTGTTTAGCCCTAAACAAACTGTCCATGAGGGCCAACGAAAATGGGTTCAGGTTCTCTGCTTCAAAAACGATTTGTGTGTTTTTTTTTGTTTTTTTTTTGCGCCGCGAGTTGTCTTTGGTTAAATACCTGGAATTAAATGAAACCCCTATAACTGTTAGGAAGGAACACCAATTCTGGAGTTTCCTCTGACTAATGAAGCGGTTAGCGTTGGTTGACCATATACGAATCTCGCCTGCATTAATAGAGATGAGGATTTCCTTTTTGAAGTTTCTTAGGTAGAGATAGCAGAGTCACATTAAAAATAGTAGGGCTTAATACACTTTACCGTGGGATTCCTCGCTCAAATGTGTCCACATTTGTGTTTTCTTACACAGTTGTCACGTAGACGGTACGGCAGTGTGTAGGAACAAATGGCCGCGGAACTAACGGTCTCTGAACTATTGGTCCCGGAACTAATGGTCCCGGAACAAATGGTCCCGGAACAAATGGTCCCGGAACTAATGGTCCCGGAACAAATGGTCCCGGAACAAATGGTCCCGGAACAAATGGTCCCGGAACTAATGGTCCCAATTAAAAGGTAGGAAAAAATATTCCCGTAAGAAGATTGTTTTGAAACTAAGATATACCATGCAATATACTTCGTCGGTAATGCAATCAGTGATTTCCTGGTGGAATGAAGGATGTGGTCTATATTTTGAGGCCGCTTACTTCAAAGAAAGTGGTCGGGTATTGAACTTAATTTTATTCAAAATCATCAGAATATTTTTGAATTAAATACTGTCCAACAGTTTTCTCCCAACTGTTAATTCAGTGACCTTATGCGATATTATAGGAGTTATTACTATTTTCATATAAGGGCTTTAGAGTATTTTTGATATCATAGGCTCTTTTGAAAGGAAAAAATGAGTACCCCTAGTCCATATCATATGAGCGAATGACGTTAGCGAACAGCGACATTTGAGCGAATCAACGTTTTAGCGAATAAAGGGGGGACGTGTTAACCCACACCTCGCGCTGCGCTTACGCCGCTTCGCAGCGAAAGTCTGCGGCGGCACATTACGAAAATGTGAACCCACTTGACCCACCCGCAAATGCCGCCTCGCGGCGGATGACTATTCGCTGAAGTGTCATTCGGTGAAACGTGGGCGTTAGCTAAAACGTCATTCGATCAAGTGAGTGCCTCCCCCCCTAGTCATACTGTTGAAGCCATGAAACTCAAATTACTCCTATCTCGTCATGACGCGTGGCAGTAGCACAAATAACGAGCGGAGCTCAATGCCTTCATTGGTGCATTAGGTTTCCATGGCGCAAAACATTTCTGAGCGTACCAGCAAAATATATAAAAAAAAAACAGTCGAGTTTGTGCAACCGACAGCATCGAAATTTGGCGTGTGTTATTGGATTTTATCGGATTTATCCGAAAACGAAGAAGCCAGATTGGCGATATGTATCTGGGACCATTTTTTCCCAGCTTTTACTTGGGACCCCTAGTTCCGGGACCATTTGTTCCGGGACCATTTATTCCGGCACCATTTGTTCTGGGAACATTTGTTCCGGGACCATTTGCTCTGTTTCCCGGTACGGCAAAAAAGGCAGTCGTTTACCCAGTAGAAAACCTTCCACTAATGCCGTGCTCAGCTATTTAAGATATTTAGAGTTGATGTGTAATTGAATCGAATGCTTTTTCGATGCTGAATAATATGGCCCAAATCGTTTTTTTTTCCTATGAGTCATACCTTGTTAAACTGTGCTAACGAGGTCACTCACGCTATCTGTGGCCGATTCTCCAATTAGGAAACCCGACAATTCGTGTTGATACAACTCTACTTTCTCAAGGTACCTTGTTATCGTCGATAACATCATGAGTTCCATAACTTCGCATACACAATTTACTAAAACATTAGGTCGAAAAGATCCAAGATCAAGTGGTGATCAACAAGGTTTCGAAATTGGCGTGACCTTGCCTTGCTTCTACTTACGCAAAAGCGCGCCATAGTTGAATGACTTTGTTATAGCGTCCTAGAAGTATGCGTCTTGAGTGTTAGCTTAAGGGCAAGAGTGCGCCACACGATACGGCACATAGACCAGGTGTGGATTTTTTCTTCGAGTTCTGCAAGGAGTAATCAGTTCTTCAATAGTAAATATGGGAAGTTCAAGGAAGATTCTTAGGGACTTGGAGTATCATCTCGGGTGTGGTTTAGACATTTGATATGGCATGATATGTTGACGATAAGTTGGCAAAATGCCTGTGCAGTTTTAATGACTCATATACCTTGAAGTAAAGGAAGAAGCTGTGTATGAAAACAACTGCTGAGACGGACTTCCACTTCCACGCACTACTGTCCAGAGCTGAGGGAGCTTTCTTTTTAGATCCAATGGTTAGCAAAGTTATATCTATTGACACTGAATGAAGAGAACCTAAAAACGTTTGCGCACCTTTTTTGTACCCTACGTTGTGGGGTTCTTTTCCGATTCCCCATTCCCCTGTATCCAGATCACGGTGCTCTAGATGAACGTGACACAGAAACGCATAGCTGTCGGCAGCAGGGGTTTATTCATTAACTCTCTGCATTGGGGGTTTCGGAATCGGGAAAGGGTGCGTAGCCGTCAGGAAAATTGCGCTGCCACTGCAGCAGCTGCTGGTTGTTTCCGAGGTTATAGTCCACATCGCATCCTAGAAACGTTGGCGCTGAGGGTACGGTACGAAGTGAAGTTTCGACCGAGTCATCGGGCCGTCGCCCGATATCGCAGTTGCCACCGCCCTCGTGTCAGTCGTCCCTAGTTCATCGCGTGAAAGTGTCTTTTCAGCCCTCCTTCTTCTGTCTTCCCAGCTTCCTTCCCATTGTTCTCGCGGCCACCGCGCGCCAGACGGACGGGAGCCTACATCCTCAGCGTGGCCGATCTCCCGACAGAGCCCGCCTTTTCTCTTTTCTGCACGTGCTAACCCTCTGGGTCCGGCGCTCTCTGTGAGGGAGGTCCACTGCTGTCCACCTCTGTCGTCGCCATTGTCCTCTAGACGTGTCTTGTGGGAGGCACTCAGACACCAAAGGCGCCAACAGCCGACCCTTCGCCATGGAGGTGGCCGATGACAAGTCCCCAGGCGCCGGCGTCAGGTCGTTGACCGGATGGGTGCCAACGGGATCCCACGACGTGCGTGTCGAACGTTCGAACGTTCGCTTCGAATCGTTCGTAGCCTCTCAAATACAGTATTAATGTGTCTCCTTCTTATAGACTCTTCTTCTATGCATTCTTCTACACCTTTTTTTTTCTTCTTAATATTAATATTCGTAGTCCCATAACAGGTCCTTTGCGTGCTGCCGTAAAAGTATATCAGATGTTTAGAGAAGTCGCGCCAAGATTAAAAAAAAAAAAAAAAAAAACGTCTCAAAGCTTTTTTTTGTTTTTTAGGTGCGAAATCAAAGAAACAGGCGTCTCAATACCAAGTTTGAAAAGATGGCGTGCCCTGCAAGCCCCGATTGAAAACGCGCATCTTCTCGTATATGCATGACTCCGATGAGCAGATATCGTGTCTAGCTGTCGGATTCAAGGCCCCACAAATATGATTCCAACCACGACCGAAATTGAACCACCGCTTTTCATTCCATCCCACGGAAGGACGGAGTCACAGTTGACATGTAGACGGGGCGGCGTTTTTACCGCTTTAGTTTTTTTTAGGTTCTCGCTGTTTCCTCTGTTGGTAATATTTGTTTCGATTAATGCGCAGTGGTAGACCAGCGTCAGTTCTGCTTTCTTCTGACAGCCAGCGAGATAGCCAAACGACTTCCATTTTACTATATTCCTGAAGAATATTCTGTTTCCCATGTAGAAAACAAGTACGACTAAAAACGTTTGAACTTATGGAAAGAGAAGAAAACAACCACCTGAGTTTACTTTTTTATGGTATAATGTGCTACGCGTACGACCAAACCCCGTTGCCAGAGGCAGAATTTATTTTTTCAATGCGTCAGTGTTATTGTTATTCTTAACATCTTTTTTTCTTTTTGGAGAAAGCGATTGCGCTTTGGAACGACGCGACTCGTCGAGATGAGAAGTCGCAGGCGAGGGATTTACATCGACTGTCTCCCTATCGCTCCTCCGATTTTCGGGAAATAGGAAAGAGCTGCAGCCTCGTGACACGGGGGGTGAATACGAGATGCAGGGTTCAACTTTCCCCTCGATCTGGTGAAGTAAACATCGGTGAGGCAAACGCCGTGGATGATGCTAGGATGAGGATCAACGGGAAACAAGAACGAGAGTCGAGCAGGCAGGGGAGCGTCAGCGGTTGTCGAAAGGTGCGTGACACAATGTCACGAATTCGATTGCTGTCAAAGCGACTCCTCTGTTTCTTATTCTTGTTATACGCCATCTTCAGTTCGAGGGGACGAGTTGTTATCATTGCAGAGCTTCTGCCGAGGGATGCCGACTCTCCCATTTCTTGAGAACGCCTTTTGTTGCGTGGAGGTGCCGACGCAACGCGTTCGCACTATCGACACAGCTGTCAATCTGTAGCTCTATTGCCTGCCTGCGGGCGGAAGCGCCTTATGGAAACGTCGCGCTGACGAGAAAAAATACATTCAGCGTGTCTCTCCGGGAACGCTGATAACGTGTTTCGCTGCGGTCGATATTTCTAATATCGGGGAAAGCCCGGAAACGGAAGGGGACGTCAACGGGGAGGCTCATGGGCGCACGATGGAATTGAAGAGCGCGTGCTTTCTTGCGCGAAGAAGCGAAGAATTGCGGTTTAAGTGTTGCATTATTCGCGTGTTGCTTGCTGTGGCTTAACTTTCGTCTTGTTTTGTATTTCATATATTCGATTCATATTTCTAGTAAGAAAATATTAGCTTCGAATCATGTTTGCAATTTTATTTGTTTGAAATAGCAATGATGCAACGGCGATGTGAACCTACGTATATAATTGTAAGACTGCATAAAATTGTGCTCACAGACCACACTCTGTTTTGTAAGGCTTCATTGCGTGAAGTAGGCTTATAGTGACTCCTCTAGACAAAGAACTCCGCCATGTAACACATCATGCTACTCTCAGACATACCGGACGAGAATTAATTTTATACGTGGCTCAAACGAATTATCTTCAATAAGCTGGAATGAACAATATTATTTTGTTGCTGTTGTCCAAGAAAAATGAAATCGCCGGGAGTGGTGCAGACGGATAGATAACCTACGAGGCAAAGGAATAGATAATATTTTTTTGTTCTTTTCAACTATACTGCTGCAACCATGCATTTTAAAGCGATCTTTTTAGGACAATTACGTCTAAAATAATCGCGCTGTTGGGGCAGCTCGTTTTTATGGCGAAGCACTCTAACATAAAAATGAAAAACAGTATCATGCTGATTTGTTTCTTCTGTAACCCACATTAGTCCAGCAATGTTAACGTACACATTTCCATCGCACCCAATGTGTTATGTGTAGATCACGAGAAATGTTCTTCCCAAAAAGTAGCATTTTATCTTTTAGGAAGGACTGCCTCTAAAAAAGTGACTGCTGGAAACGACTGCGTAGTTCTAACTTCTAAGCACTATTGGCGGTAACGCATTTCACGTAACGTCGTTATCGGTAATGCGTAACTTTTTTTTGGTAACGTGTAACGTACTCGTTACTTTTTCAGAACACTAACGGATGACGTACTTACGTTACTTATTTCGAATAACGAGTAATGTAGTTACTTTACTCGTTGCTTTTAGAGCGCAGCTCTTAGGCGCCCGTTTCCGGCTTGAGTGGCGTCGCCGTTTCCGTCGCCGTCGACGCAACCGCGCGGTGCATTATGGGAAAAGTCCCATAATGCACCGCGGTGAGGTTTTGACAGTGTGACGTTTCGGCACCGTGGCGAAACGTCACCGCGGTGCATTACGGGACGTTTTCATAATGCACCGCGCGGACGTTTCGGCACGGTGACGTTTTGGTGCGGCATTCGCGCCGAAACGTCACCGTGCCGAAACGTCAGGTGACGTTTCGGCACCGCTCTGAAACGTCGCGTGACGACGCGCGTTTCACGCTTGAAACAAGCACGAGGGGAGGAAGAGAGGGTACGGATGAGGAGGAGGGGCATACCCTCCCTTCCTGAGCTGCGCTCCAAATCGGTGTTACAGGAAGTTGTAAACGTCTTTATTTTTTCTTCCTAAAACTTCAAAATATTACACTTCAATTTTGTTTGCGTTTCAATCAGTGTTGTACACGTTCCTCAAAAAAAGGAACTAAAAATCGTTCCTCGCTTCTGCTGATATTTTGGAAAGCGTTCCCGTTACAAGTTCTATCTGTGAGAAAGAAACTCGTTCCCGTTACAGTTAAAAAAATCGAACGTATCGTTACAGATACTTAGATAAATCGAGGAAAGTTTTTTTTTTTTTTTATCAATCCCTTCAAATGAGAGCATACGAATTTGAATTCCGTGATGGAAGGGCACCAGAAGAAGAAAGCAAGCGGAAGCAGGGTTTGAATTGTTGATATATTCACCTTTAAAAAGCTCAGCTTTTCACCATATTCATGTTTATGCTGGGGGTTGAGACAAGCCAAATGTACTGTTACCCTACATTGCACGAGCGTTTCACAACAACCTGACACGCTTCAATCTAGAAAAGTCCCTTGTTCGAGCTTAAGAGGATATCTCAGTAGAATTTCATCTCCGATAGGAACTTTTCCGGAATCCAGATGGCTCTGGGGAGGAAGCCTTTGTACTCACCTGCTTACGCGATATAGTGCCTTTCAAAACAAAAATAAAGAAAAAGCTTCTCTTTTTGCTCCGGTTATCAGCGGACGGCTTGACCCTGAAAACCATCCCGTCCCTCCGCCCTGCGAGCTGCGAGAATGGCTTTGTGGGCCTCCCAGGCCATCGCGAAGGGGGCCCTTTTTCCCATTCTTACCGGATTAGGAAGAAAAAAAAAACGCAGTTAGAGAACGCCTCTGTTGCAGATTGGAAAGAATTTGACGCTCACCAGAAAATTTAGGTTGAGAAACTAGAGGATTGCAACTACACGAGCGGAACGAGGCAAACGACAGACAAAAGCCGTTCGAGACACTTCTGTGTAATGATGTATATTCAATTGATTTATTAGTGTAAATACAGTTTGTGTTTTGTTTTTGCGTTAATCGCCTGATTTAAAATAAGACGCCCACACGACCTCTTCGATTCTGAAACAGCCTCATTTCACTGCCTGATATTTTGGATTCATTTGGCTCGGTTCTTCGGCTATTTTGCGTTCTGAGATTTTTCGTACGATACGATTTCCAAATAGCATGTTGACTGTTTTTATCGTCATTACAAAAAACGAAATATGCCATATCATCATTACAAAGCGAAATATGCCATGTGTCGTGTCGTAATGCTGCGAAATAATCCACAACAAGTCAGAATGGTGTTGCGTACTAAATATCGGCCGTAAGAGCTTACTTTTCATGAAGCAGTGCTTTGAAAAATAAAGCTACTCACTCTAAAAAGTGTCTGATCTCCTTGTGCGCAAAAAGAAACGAAATGAACCAGTTCACGATACTGTCAGCAGCTATTAGATTCACAACTTTTTTTTTTTTATACTTGGGAGAAGAGCGTGTTGGTTCAAGTGATGGTTAAAGAAAGAATAAACAATTAACACTAAGACAACACAACCACATCTTTTTTTTTTTTTTTTTTCTAGAGCACCGGATTTCAGCGGTCACCCTAATTTCTAAATCGGTGTCCGATGTCTAAATGGCACGGAATCAGAACTTCCCCAGGCAGCACACTTGCTTGGGCAAGCTGGGGCCAGGATTGGGCCTTGGTCGTAATAGACTGGACCGACGCCGCCCAGTGAATTCGGTGAACTGCCGGCTTGGCACTTCACTGCATTTTCTGGGCCCGGGAATTCCAAGGAACCGCCAGGGAAGGGCTTTCCCTGGCTGTTTTTATCGTCACTAG
>JABSTQ010006202.1:0-17621 GCA_013358835.2 Ixodes persulcatus
ACGTACAAACTATAATCTGCAATCCCTGCGCCATATTCTTCCATCTTTGTTAAATACATGTCTCACCAATACATAGATATATATTCGGCTAGCAAGAAAGACATCTTGTCGTATTTATTTAGTTGTTTTTTGTTGTATTTTTATTTTTTTAATGAATTGCAGTATTTATTTTCATGTATGTATATTCGGCTAGCAACGAAGACATCTTGTCGTACTTTGTTTAGTGGGTTCTTGTTGTATTTTCAATTCTCAAATGAATTGTAGCAATTATTTTCATGTATCTATATGTGTGCGTACTGTGTATTCATTTTTTTTTTGTTCTCTATTGAATGCTGCTGCCTGTAAACGGGGAGCCTGAGCCCAGTCAAGCTGTTCTTGAACAGCTTTTTGCCTAGGCTCCCCTCCAGAATTTCTGGAGAAAAAAAAGATTTGATTGATTGATTGAAATAACGCGGTGAATATGTTTGGTAAGGCACTTTAGCCACGCAAATGATTCTTTAGACAGATTGAGTGATCCGACTCTGAGGAATTAATCTTTCCATATTAAAAAGGGAAATATCACGTCGGTGTCATATCGTTGAAAGGGGAACGGAAGGACAAGTCCATGACCGCGCTCCAGACCGACTAATCTGGTCATTGTTAGCGGTCCCGAAGGATGCAAAAACTATCTTTAAGGAAAAGCAATAACTGCTGTCTCAAAATGTAAAAAAAATAAATGTATATATATATATGTATATATATTCTGGTAGCAAAACGGGAATCCTGTGCGATTTTGGGCTACGATGAAATAACTTCCACTTGGAAAGGGATACAGTTTATGGACTGCGATAAAGAATTGCGCTCGTCTTATGGAAAGCATGCAAGGAAAATTTGATTTATGCTTAGCACCCACTCAGAGCTCGTCAAAGTAGCTGTCTGTCATTCGTATGCAATGCACTATAACATACTTGTTTTCATTGTGTCTGAGGTTTACATAGCAATCAAACAAGCGATTATAATGTCAGCTGGCTACAGTTTGAAGTTCAGTTACAAAAGCCCCCAAATTGTTTCAAAGTTAAATAGTGTACTTCCGTGCTTCTCTGGTTTCCCGCGTAAATAAAAAAAAAAAAAAAAACTTTTGCCCAAATTTTTTTTTTTTGAGTGCTGCTTTTAGAACGGTCTTCCGGATGAGATAGATAAAACCGTTTTACTTCGAACATAAACAAGGATGTAACAAAAAATGTAAGGTTCCGTCACTGGGCTGCGTTCCGGAGTTGTTTACGAGGTTCGGTGTGGTCCCGACATGTTCATGTGTTATGACCGGCTCACGGAACAAAACGTGAATGCTAAAATTAGACTCCTAGTGCCGCACTTGCGGATCAAGGTAATTTACATTCCCCTCTTTAGAAAAAAAGCTCCAGCTTTCAGCGAGGCTTTTTTTTTTTCGATGTGTTTTTACTTTTAATGATTTTCAGATTTAAAGGGGCCATGAAATTAAATAAAAAATTGGTTTGGGCTGGTTGGTACATATCAATTAAAGATTAAAAGGCGTGACTAAGGTGGTTTATGAGATTCCTTTTAGTTGCGGCCAAGTTTACATTGGTCAGACCGGCCGATGCCTTAATGAAAGAGCGCGGGAACACAAGCTAGCCGGACGAATAATTCGGGTGAGCATCTTGCGGAGCACTGTAAACGATGCGGGTGTGAACCTTTGTTAGAGCACACAAGGTTTATTAAGAGAGGGAAAGAGGATGGAAAGGGGATTAATCGTAGCTTTCGGTATACACAAAGCGGCTGACAAATGCGTAAGCAGCCATCCCTTTATCTATAAACAAAGAAATTGAGTTTCTTGAGGGCTGCGTGTGATGAGCGATACGATCCTTTATCTATTGCATGTGTTTAGGCGATGAGGATCGACAGTTTGACAATGTTTCGTGTTTTATTAAATCAGTTGGACGTTGACGCTTGTCCGTGTCGTACGTGGTTCATTTTTCGTCCTGTTCTGTTCACGCCTTTTATCCTTTTAATCAACATGAAATGAATTTTGGGCTGGGATAAATGATTTTACATTGGGAGTTTACTATTCGCATATCGTTTAGTGGGCCAAAATAAAAAGGGTAGAAAGTCAAAATCCAGCTTCTCGGTACCAACATTTGTAAATATAAGGGACTATTTTGTACCTCATTTCCCTTGAAAGCTCTCCGCCTTTTCATTGTGATACATCCGCTGTACTCAGAGCATGTCAGCGTTACCCCAAGCACGTCAACGGTCCCCAAAGCACGTCAGCCGACCCGAGCTCTCGCATTGGACACGAGAACTGTGTCATTCGGATGTATGCGCTCGTCAACAATTATTTGGATTCGCGTTCGTGGTCAATGAGTGCCCTGACGGAATTTATTATCACTTGCGAATGACAAGCTATATGATGTGCTCAAAAAGCACGGTGAAAGCTTCGAGTCATCGCACCGGTGCAAAAGCATGTCACGACCACGTGATTTTTCAATCCGCTTTTAAGTTGAGGATTAAAGCTAAGGAAGAATGAAAAATAATTTCATGACTCCTTTAAGCGGAGTACAATATGAATATAAATGCAAAGGGGGGGGGGGGGGGTATTACATGAGTGGATGCTCTGCTAATCTTTGAGGATGCCACGTGGAGCGAAAGCTCGCGCTGCAGAACTCGGGGATCCTGGGTTCAATACCCATTCCTGCCCGTTTCGATCTGGATGAGCATCGTACCGACGTGCGGTCGTGTATCGCTACTGCGTGATGCACCTTAAAGACCCCAGGCTAGCGGTTTTACTGCACTGGCTAAATTGCTCATCTACAGCTTGGAGACTCGTCGCCCGTAGAGGCAGACCAAGTTCTAGGCTGTATAAACATACACATAACCCCCCCCCCCCCCCCCCAAATTGGGTGGTTATTTTTTTTTTTTTTGAGTCAGCGGCACTGTAGCCTGATAGTGTTCATAAAGGCCCTGTCACACTGAGGCAACACGACGGTAACAGCAACACAACACGTTGCCCCACAGTCGGGCAACTTGTTGCTCGCTCCCCGCGTTTTTCGACGTACCTGTCACATCGCGGCAACAGCACGACAATTTGAACGACAACTAAAGTGTTGCCTCGGTATGACAGCCCTCGGCAACAAAAACAGCAGCAACTTGTGTTGGACAACGTGTGTTGCCCTGATCGCTGGCTGAGCGAATTTCGGGCCGGCAACACGACAACATAGTTAGCTTCGATGGTAGAGCTAGTTCCCTATCAATAACGTCTTGCTCAAATAAAGGCTTGGAAAACGTTATTTAACAATAATTAAGGCTGGAGTGCAGCTAAAATAATTTGAGGAATATTTTTACTGCGTAATTACGGAAAACAATTTTCAAAATGGTCACAGCTACGGTCGTGACTTTCAGACTGGTTTTGAAATTAGAACTGCCGAGGAGACCAGCTCACATTACTAATACTGAGATAAAATGGCATGCCTACTCACCCAGTGATAAAGTATAATAAAAATAATCCAGAAAACCAAAGATTGAAAAAGCGAAGCATTAAACGACCACTCTGATCATGATTGTTGATGCTTGGAACTTGACAAAAACAGCCGCTACCAGACACCTGATTTGTTTCAAAAATACCCAGGAGGTTTTGGCGAATGAAGCTATCACTTAGCAGGCGGTAGGCAAATAGACAGCGTTGAAAAATATTTATTCCACCGATTGTTATGAGGGCCGATCGTGTTGGTGTCACAGTTTTGAAGCACTGTCATTCAGCTCAACACCAGGCTACAAACGACGTTTTGGGGTACTGCTGGTGCTAACTCAATTTTACAGTAGAAATAGGAATTGCCTGAAAGAAAGAACAGGACAGAAACACTTCATACGGTGGCGTAAATCCCGAACATAAATCAGCGATGTCACTTTCCTTGGTTAAGGCCATCTGCTTTGTCAGCGAATGAAGAACAGTTTGATAAAATAAAGAGCGGAAAATACTCCCCGTGTCAAGTTTTCTAATCACAGTCACTGGTTGATGTCGTACCGTGGTAATTTCCGGCCCTTCAAAAGCACTAGCACTTGTAAGAGTCACATTTCCGGCGATCCGCGCCTCACACGAACGATGGTAAACAATCAAGATGGCGGAGTGTTCCCGTGTTGTCCCCGCCGTCAGCGCGGTGTGACAGGGTTGTCGGACAACAAATCGGGCAACACGGTTGCCGGGCGGCAGCAACTTCTTGCCGGACTGTAGTTGTTACCTCGATGTGACAAGGTGGCCGGCAACACGATTTCCCCGTGTTGCCGGATAGAGCTGTCCAACTCGTACCAGTTACCCAATTAATGAACCACAGGCAGCAGTAAAGCACGTGAACAATAGGCAGTTTCATGATACTCTTCAAACATATGATTTCGGAACTTTTCAAAAGAAATGTCATTAAAACGACGGTCGTCGCACAGAGCTTCGCATAAGTCGACGGAGCGGTGCTGGCGGGGCCGGAGAACTCCAGAACAAGGCGGTGGCGCCCTCTACTAGCATGCACAGAAGGAGTAACCTCTGCGGCCAGCATCTGGACTCTGGTTACCATGCGCTTTTAGAAAGCTTGTTTTTTGTATAAAACAAATAAACAATTTTTTTCTAAAAGCTTTTATTGGAGATAGGTGCAAAATGACAAAGACGTGATGATTTTTAAAAATTCGAGTTTACAAAGTTTTGCGGTACAATTAATATTTTGATTCTAAAACCACGAATCACCGGAGATTTTAGGTAGCGCGTCCTGACCTGGGTGCGTGCTGACTTCTGTAATAGTTTACGATACGCCTGCTTGTGAGCGGGTGTTGCCATATCTACCGTATATGCTTCGGCGCCGAGATTGCTGTTCAAAGCCGAAATAGAAGAGTAACTGTGACCGCTGTAATCCCTAAACGAGTACACGTAGCTATGCGGTCACCTTAAGGGGTGAAGGCGGGAGGAATGGCGGCGCTGCAATCGCCGACAGTGAGCTTCCGCCGTACGGAATATATATATATATATATATATATATATATATATACACACACACTCAAGCAGACATAGTACTAGCTGCGTAGACTGTAATACTGTTCCGCGTTGAGCTGCCCGGAATAATTACCAAAAGGCTGCCCAACTGTGTTCAAATTGTTGCGAGACAAGAGACGAATACCAGCAAAAATATGCAACGCAGCAGTGGCATGACGGACTGTAGCAACAAAAGCAAGACATTGTTGCCCCGATCATGCGGAAGCACTGTTGCGAGGAGCGCTGCCTCGTCATGCAGTGCAAATGTTGAGAAGATGCATGCGGCAGCAGTTGGCGAAAACTGATGTACAGCTGCAGTCCCGTTGTGGCGCGCAACGTCTGCCGAATAGGTTTGAGCAACAGTCAACCAACAATGGTGTCCATTGTTTCCGCAACAATTCCTCGAAACATCTATCCCGACCTAGAGCAAAACTGTTGTGTCGTACGGTTGGAACACTTTTGGAAAGCAATGTTTGGCGACTGCATTCTGCCAGTATAAACGCAACCTGTTTTGTTTTCCGAAAGCAGAAAGTTACGTTGCCACAACATTTCGGAATCAAAGGTCCCGACGCTACCGCAACATCAGTCGAATAGTAGCAAAACAGCAGTTCTGCACTCTCGCAAACGTGACTTTGTTGGCGGAGCTTGTGTTGCGTGATAATGTTTCGCCTACAGCTGCGCTGGTCTTTTCCGCAATGTTTAGCAACATCAGGACAGCACAGATTATGCTGGGTAAAAGCAATGCTTCGGTAACTGTTGCGAGCATGAGACAGTCAACGGTTGACCGACACAGTTGCCGCAGTGCTTTAGCAGCGGACACTTCTGCAGTGTTATGACTGTTGCTACAACATTGTTGCGCGATTGCAATACAACTGTTTTCATGTTGCGAAACATTGTTGCGCCGACTGTCTCCACAACATAAATTGTTACCTGGGTAGGGAGACGCGCGCTCATGTTGATGCCTGTATTGTTCCGTTTTTTTTAATTTTTTGTGCCGATAATACAAACTTTATGAACGCCCCTCGTACAATGTTTTCAATAAACATTTATCGGAAAACTGATAACAGCACAGCATCATTACACTGTCGATCATCTGACATGTTAAAAGCAGGACACCGTGTTCAACCATATATCTAGATGAAAACTTAAGCTGATCAATACTTGATCAGCTTAAGTTTTAATAGTGAGTCCCATGAAATCGATCACCGATTGTCACCCATTAAGCCAAGATATCTAGTAAATAGTTGATGACCATCTGGTCCAGGTTAGCCAATTTCTGCTGCAGTTGTTCAAACTTTGGTCAATATTCCTGTATTTCTGTATCTTCAGACGACGGTTCAACCCTTCTCAAGGATGCTAAATGCGATTAAGGTCAGGGAAAGGACCCGGCAACTTGATTTGGTGCACCCCTCTTTTCTGAACCAATTCCTCAGAAGCATGAATGAGTGCTTGGGGTCATTGTACTGATAAAATAAATAGCCATGTCCAAATTTCTTCCGTGTCCAAGGAAGCAAGATGTCTTCAAGGAATCCCTTATAAACATCCTTTGTTGTTACATCATAAATTTACAGCGTAGCAAGCCGGCACAAAGCGCTGGCTGACCTCGCTGCATTTCTTTCAATAAATGCTCATTCTCTCTCGCACTTCACATATCCGGTAAATGTTTCTAGCACCACGAGCAGAGAGAGAACAAAAATTTTTGTTAGATAGACAAAGAGGTTAACTCGGTTCACCAAGAGCAGAGAAACAACCCGATACCATGACGCTCCGTCCATCATCTGTTGCTCTATGCAGCTGATAGCAGGGATCAAATCTGACGCTTTCTGGACGACGCTCGTATTGAATTTCATCGCTACCTAAACAGCAGAAAATAGGATTCGTCCGGCTAGACACCTTTCTACCCTCGATCAGGAGTCCAGCTGAGTTGCTTTTTCGTCCACTTCAACTGCAATGTCTGGTTCTTTACTGCTCTCAATCGGATTCTTAGCTGGCCTACAGGGATTTAGTCCAGCAGCTCGCAGACGACATCTTACCGTCCATGGAGACACCATGAATCACGGTGTCTCCATGGATGCACACATACAAAACCTTGAAAAAAATCTCGAAGGTCGAGAGTTGAGGGTTCGTGTGGCTCGCTCGAATAATGTTCCATTGTTCAAATGGGACGTCGACCTGGGTCGTCCTGCGGTGTACTCTTGAGAATTTCAGAAGCCGTAGCTTGTGCTACTCTTGAGTTCCACAGAAGGCTGGTGCTGCTTCATCTCACCCTGGTGGCGACGCATAATCGCATTCTGCATTTTCTGCTAAGTTCTGTGTACCTCGTAATTTTCCGATTGCTTGTAAAATATACGTATTTAAACAAGAAATTATTGGGACACATTATTCATCTAATATTCTTTAAGAAACGCAAAAAAAAATTAGGTGACTTTAAATGACTTCGACGTAAACAAGAAAATAAAATCAATTAGAAAACAAAATAAAACCCACCGGTGACCCAGAATTCAATGCCTGGTGGCGAAAACGCAGCATTAAGGCGTACCGCATAAAAAAAAAAAAAAGCATTGGCTATTTCATAGACGTGAACCAAAAGTTATGCCCGAAAAAATATAATATATAATTGTCTTAAAGTAAACATATTCGGCAGACATCTACCCATTTGGCTGAGAATTAAAGTCCAAAAAGTGTAGCTTCAGCCAAATCTTGAAAGGAAACCCGACGTTTCGCAACCAGCTTGGTCTCTTCTTCAACGGTGACTGAAAGCACGCGGAGCAGCAGCAGCTCTTAACCTCACCCTCTTCAAAATAAAATATTATGAAAGTTTAGAAAATTTAAAGGGTTATTATTTTCTATGGAGACGTTCATCTCTTCGGGATTCTCGCAGGTCACGGAGGCCAGGTGCGTTTACAGAGAGGCAAGGCGCCTCGCCTCGGTGCCTGTTTAGGTATCCCGGCGTGTGCTGGATTTGTCATGACTCCAAGAAAAGCCTTCTTCAGATATTTTGCCCCGTGTCAATCACGTGCGCATTCGCGATGTCGATTTGATGGTCTAGGATATCGCAGCGTCAGCGATGACAGTGTGCTCGCTGGCGAACTTCCGCACGTTGTTGATGTGTTAAAGGATTCAATCGAAACAATTTGTCTTCCTGCCGATATAGGTTGTGGGACACTCTGTGCATGAAATTGTCTAAACCACGCCCTGTGCTCTTCCTTTTGGTAGACGATGAACCTTCCCAGTGTGGGCACGAGCTTGTGGGCCGCCATAATTTCTTCTTTTCCTAGTACTCGCGCCAGCGCTGCGTTGGTCCCCTTTACATAGGGGACGCTGATGCGCGCCACTCGACGGGGCTGTCTTTCTTCTAATGGCTTCTACTGAGACCTTGGCGTCGGGCGATGTGTTCAATAAAGCTACTAAAGTAGACATAAGTAACCATAGCCATAGCCTCCTCTATACGGAGAAAGTATGGCATATCGACGACGGAGCCTTTGGGCGCGCGGCCGCAGGAGAAAGGAAAGGGGAAGCGCGAGGAACGGTGACCAATATGGTAGCGCAGAGCAGGAAGGGCAGAGATAGTGTGCGAGCGCTCGGGTCGTGAGCGGCCGCTCCCCGAACCATGTTTGTTTTCGTTTTTTCGTCATCGTCGTTTTCGTACTCCGGGAGAAACGACTCCGGCGATTCGAAAGGGCGCTGGCAACAATGCACCATGCCGGTGGCGTCGGCGGAGTTGTCGGCGTGCCAGCGGAGTGCGCCATCGTCGGACCATCGTGTTGTGCCGCGGAAGAACCATGCAGTTTTGCAAAACGAAACCGACTGCCGCGACCGTCGGTTTCGCGTTCAAGGACCTTTGGGGAGATGCGGGCGCAGGGAGAAACGGGAAAGGGCTGACGTTGAGTTTCTCCTCTCCATGATACCGAAAAGAAAAGAGGAAAAAAAGTGTTTCTGCGTTTGGCCGCTCGCTCTTTTGTGGCGCTAGCAGGCAATCTCCCCTTCGATCCCGATTCCCCGCCCCTCCTTTCACATTTACGGCGACCGTTTCTTTTCGCGACATGCCAGGTTTTCTCCGTGTAGAGGAGGCTATGCCATAGCACCCATAGCGTTGTCATAAGAAACCACAAAGTATCCATACAGTAGCCACAAGAAAAATGGCTGCTCTAGCACCTTCATTAAGCGCATCGCCCCACGCCAACAATCAATACGCGCGCCAAACGCGCACCGCCACTCTACTCGGTCGTTTGCGTCGCCGTCCGCCGTTTAACCTGGCAAGCGTTTTGGCCCCATATATCTTTTTATATAAAGGGAGCTACGCTTCGTAATTTGCCATGATAAAACCGCACTGTGAAATGTTCCTTTGAATATAAGTTTAGATTTGCACATGCAGGCGCCGATTTTTACAGCCCATTTTAGGTTGAGCCTGGGTATTTCAAACACCCCATAGTTTGACTGTAGTACGTCCGACCGCAGCCGACGCTATACGACTCAAGAGAACCAATCAAGCAGCGCCAAATGTGCATCGACACAGCGCAAGTTGTGTTTGTTTGTTTGGCATCAAGGGTAATATAATCATGCGTAAAGAAAATCGGGGATCGCAGTGCATTGACTATGCATGATTCATTTTGCCGGTAATGGAAACACACAATGGTGATGACCGAAGAGCGATGCACTTTCGGCGATACTTGATTGGCTCCATCGGGTCGTGGCGTCAGCTGCTGTCGAATTTGAAGTGAAACGGAGTATGCGGAGCGCAAGTTCGTCTGCTTCTTTGGCAGGGGTTGTGTTAATGTCATAACAGCGAGCTCCCGTTAGCTCTGATTGCAGGATAGTGGGTAGACCTCAAGGCAGCTCGCTTTGAGGTCTACCCACTATCCTTCAATCAGAGCAAAACAGAGCTTGGCGTCCTTTCGAAGTCACCATAACACCTGCAAAAGAAGCAGACGAAATTGCGCTCCGTTTAGCACGTGGCATCGGGTCAGTTGATCGCCATCGCTCTATGCTCTTTTTTGAGAGTGAAATCAGCACCGTCGTGACGGTGCTGATTTTACACAAATTTTGCCAGATTAAATGCTCACTTGTTTTTGATCAGGTCTCCAAACCCCAGTCCACGGGCCAAATCCGGCCTATGGAGGGGTTCTGGCAGGTCCCCGGATGGCCGAGGTCTTTCCATTGACGCTCGGCGTGCGGCCAGAAGCTAGAAACGCAGAAATAAGCAAGTGACAAAAAGAAAAAAAAAAAACGGCTCTGCGATAGGCACCAAAAGTGCATACGAAGATATTAGAAAGAACGAGAGAGCAGTACACTAAAACGCGGGCACTATCTAAATGTTGTTTATTTTACGTTGTCATCACGAGCATTAGTATTCGTAGTCTCCTGTTTCATGTCTGTGTAACAATGTTAAAATTTCTTTGCGTTTTCTTGCATACCGTGCTTGGTATCATGTCATATCTATTGTATATTGTCATCGTTCTCCTATTATCATTATTCTTCTGCCATCTGCGCATATGCCAAAATTTGTATGCGCTTTTGTATATTCCTGGTGAGTTTCCTGAGCTACAATTGCTTTCTGCAATAATTAGCATCACATTTAACTAAGAAATATATTGGTACTAATTCACCTTACGTTTTTTTTAATTTTTACTCTAGTTTAATTTCTTTTTACTTCAATGCTTATTTATGTTTATTTATTTCGTATATTCCCATTCATATTTTCTTATTTATTTTCGACCATCCAGACTACCACAAGTCCCCAATCCGGCCCCTTAGCCAAAACGTTTTAAGACCCCTGTTCTTGCTACTTCGTGCGTCGTAATGTGTCACAAATCACATCCGACGCGGTAGAAATTGACTAAAGTAACTAAATTAGATTGTGACGATTCACAGACAGTTTAATCGAAACATATCTCATTAGGAAACTAGTGTGCAGTTTGATGTTACTAGAAACTATAATATTGCATAAATTTGTTTTTTCCTCCACAGCAAAGAACTAAACCATGCCAGAATGAAGACTCTGAAATCATTCAAGAGGAACCTATGCTCAGTCAAATATGTGTATTATTTAATAAAACAGGTTGAAAGAAAAAAATGTCGATGTGTCCAGCGACGACAGCGAATTAAACGCAATGAATCATTTCTATTTTTTTATAAATCGAAATTTCTAATTGTATGTACTTGTCATGCAAAAGCTCTACATTCTCAATTTAGATTGCCTACTTTTATAGTTCAATGTATTTGATATACACTAAACATTTTCAAAACGTTGCGAAATGCTTACATCTCATAAAAAGTTTTGAAACATATAGGAATAAAATGTGAATGTGGCTTGTCCACATCTAGTTTTTATTTCGAATATTCTTTGTGTGTGTTCAGTAACATGCCAGCTAAAAATGGCTTCTGAAAACAGTACAGACCGTGGTTTAGATGGGACGCCAAAATTGAAGTGACCAGTGGGTTGGAAGCTATATTGGATAAGCCAATGTTGGTATTAAAACCCAGAACCAACTGTGTGCCAATGATAGCTTAGGTATTGGTTGAAGTGATCCAAAGTTGACTTAAACGTTGGTTAAATGGCAGCTCAATGACGGAATGAATGATGGTTCAATGGTGGCTTAAATATTGGTTGAATCGTTGTCCACATTGACTTTAGTGAATGATCCATCACTGGATCGGGTTGCACGTTCACCAAATCCAACGTTAGGCCAGTATTGAAGTCGCTGTTTGCCAGTCCTGGGCCGATGTTGGTCGAACAACGGTGTCTGCTCGGGTACTGTCTTTACTTGACTGTTGTGTTTCATAAAGTCACTGGATCTGGGAAAATTGTGCTATTGCCTTCAAACCTGCTAGCAGGACACAAAGAAATACCAACCTACAGACGACAAACTCCCTCAAGGTATATCGGTTGCCATGGTGATCGCCATTTTGGACCCTTTAAAAGCTTCGAAACTTCAAAAGGGTCATTAAACCCAGTCGCACAAATATCGCTATGAAGCATCATCATACCGAAAGCGTTCCTCGGCGAATATGAGCATCTTTGGCACTGTGCATGCAATAAACGCATCACTCATGCTTATTTACTCAGATCTCTTACAATTATGTTGCTCTTGTTGCGTGTTTCGAGACAATAAAATCTTTTTTCAATGCACCCAAGCACCGACACCACGTGTGATGCCGTACATCTTCGTACCGCCATCACACGAACCTCACTGCTGGGAGGCATTGAGAAATACTTTTACTGTCTTTAGTCATGCAAGAAGAGCAACATAATTGTAAGGGATCTTGGGAAAAAAACATGAGTGATACGTTTATTGCATGCACAGTGCCAACGACGCTCATATTGGCCGAGGAACGCTTTCAGTAGGATGATGCTCCTAGCGATCCTGGTGCGACTGGTTTTAAAGACCCTTCCGAGGCTTCGAAGCTTTGAAAGGTCCAAAATGGCGATCACCACGGCAACCGAGAGCGATGAGTCAATCACCTTGAGAGGTTTTGCCGAGTGTATGTTGGTATTTGTTTTGTGCCCGGCTAGCAGGTGGGAAGGCGCTAGCGCTACCTTCCTAGATTCAGTGACTTTAGTTTTCCTAGCTGTGGGGCATGCACTCTTAAAACTTCCTGTGTGCCTGTTTTTCCCCAGTGGATTCGAAGAGCAAGTGATCGTTATGAACGAAGTGAGCTCCGCGAAAGAAGAGACCGAAAATATATGGTTTACGTAAAATCGAAATTTGCGATGTGACACTGTAATGTTGCACGTACTCAATCACGCTTGTTTCCGCATCGCAGATTTTAGAATTGGGTATTAATCTATAATCGGCCTCGCCACTCGCCGACGCCTCTCCAGTAAATCGCAATGATTACGTCATCGAATTATTGACTGGAAAAGAGATATACGAAAAGTTTAATGCTGTCTGAAATACATAATATTGTCTTGTCCTAAACGTAGACAATTGAAAGAAGTCAGTTTGGCAAGGGGAACAATAGAACAGGACGTCCAACCAAAGACACGTATAATAAAAAATACTAAGAATACTGCTTCTTAGCGGCTACAACCATAGTCAACCCAAAAAAAGAGGCCGAGTAGTCCTCGGAACGTTCGACACCTGAGATTACGGCTGAATTGAACTAATTTATTTAAACATCATAATTTGTGAAAGGGACTCGCAGCTAATTTTTCTAGTACAAAATATAATGTGAAAGCATTTATAAAGTATGGCAGTAGTACATACTACATTTTTTTACAATGTGCCGGTGAAAAAAAGCGAAAAAATGACAAACTTGATCAGTCCCTCCCAACTAAAGACAAAAAAACTACAAAAAAAAACAACAAGAAATTCATCCTGGTAGCAAACTGGGCGACTCGTTGAGGTGCAATGAGTTTATGAAATACGGGTACCTGCACATCATAAGGTAGTGCAGCAAAGTAGCTAACTGGGCGACTCGTTGAGGTGCAATGAGTTTATGAAATACGGGTACCTGCACATCATAAGGTAGTGCAGCAAAGTAGCTAACTGGGCTAGTTGGTTCATTTTTTAAGAAGTATATAAGCTCTGAAACAACAAGGACCAAGACAAAGTAAGAAAATAGAAAACGCCTCGAGGCTTTCTTTGTCTTGATTCTTGTTGTTTTTTGGCGCTTTTTAAATCTTGAAGTACCCTTTTGAACAGGCCATTGGGTCGGTCAATCAACATACGCCGCACGTCACAGAACCGCAGTTGCCAAGGGGGCTTGTCTTTTGCTACGAAAGCTCAGGACGGCAAGTGGTCGGGAGTTTCAAGGCAGAGGCCGGCGCGGCCAGCCCTACCCTCAGTTTTTGTGTTCAAGTAATATTTAATGTAGTTTCTTGCTTTCGAAGTCCTGGCTTTGTTTTGTTTTTCTAAGGTGGGCATGCAGTAGGCACATTTGCCATAGCGCCCACATCGTCTTAGAGGTTTTTTTGCAGGTAAAATATTGCTTCTTAGTTATTTATTTCCAAATATCAACTAGAAAATAAACATAACAATGCCTACCACTTTATATCAGGCAAAAACAAAATAAACATCAAGGATTCACGAACACAAACACGCTACAATCTACACCTGCGCTTTCCAGCTTATGCAAACAGCGAACAAGAGGCGGTTTGTGTCTGGGCTGGAATGCCTTCCGGTAGTGTTGCATTGCTGCATGCCCATCCGGGAGGAGCAACACGAAGCCGGGGTTTCCGAAACAATAACCTACTTTTATTAGAGTGACAGGAATGGTTTGTTAGTATTAAAGTATAACAATGCCGTGGCGTTCGACCTACATGTCACCGTGCCTCTCCCCCGTTCTGTAGGCGTGTTCCTCCTTTTATAGGCTCTCGCGCCTATTCTTCATGCGCTGGTCTGATACTCCACCTGTGCCCACTTTGGGCGGTAGGCAGCGGCCTCTGGGCGTGGTGGCACAGCCTCGCTCCCGCAGCCTTCACGTGCTTTTTGCGTGTTATTGAAAAGCACAGGAAAGCTGCCTAACCTGGACAACCTGAGCCGAGCGATGGTGGACGGTGAAACCAGCGGATAGTGTCCTTGAAATGACTCTGCGATATCGCTGCTTTATCTGTGAGGCTGTGATAGCACCGGATGGTTATCTCTTTTGGAGACAACAAATGCTGAAGTCCACACGGTCGAAGTCAGCGTTTAAGTTAGTGCTGGCTGACCTGTTCTTGTGGAAATAAAGCTCAGATAGGTGCTGCAGACTGAGGGCGCCGAGTATGCGAGTGCTGAAGACGAGCTTTGTATAAATTGTTTGAGAAGATTCCGCAGCAATTCTAAAGAACATTAGTGAGAATAAAAAACGCAATTAACCCCAACCTTACCCTCGATCCTTCCACCAGCGGACACACCATTCACTGACAAGGAATTTCTGCTCCGAAGAGTGACTGACGAATAAAGCTTCAGAAGCAAGCGTCACATTACTGAAGTTTCCACCTAATATTTTCGAATTTGCCCGACCTACGTAAAATTAAAACAGTCTGAGGCAAGCGAGGACTGCAGGAAGAAAATTGGTTTTAAACTGAATGATGTCTACGATGCACCGATAGAGCCTCTTATTCCTCCTGTCTACACATAATTAAAACAAAAATAGTCTGAAAATAATTTCTGAATCGATGATACGCACTTCGGATAAGTCGAGGGATCTCATGGCAAAAATGAGAATTTGGACGCTGTTGACTCTAATGAGGGAAATTCTCCAGTCGAACATTAGGCTGCAATGCCGCTTTTTTATATATCTGATGCCCTTGACTGCACGAGGCAAAGCACAAGCAAGAAAAATGCTGTGCACCTTTTAACTGATGGTCGAAAATCATTTATCACTACGCGTTTTTTTTTGTGTTTTTTGATACCGTGGATCAGAATAACTTAGAGAGCTCGAAGAGCCCATCTTGAATAAGAAATAGGCTTAGAAAAGTTTTATTCTCTTCTAACCAGATAAAAGAAAAACACCCAGCTTACGAAAAATAATTATGCATTTTTTCTGCTAACTTTTAACTCTGCCTTACCTCTCTATGGTATACAACTTGACGAATTGTGTCATTTAAAGACGTTCAGAACCTGTTCTCCTGTGAAACTCGTCCAAGACACTGTTTCTTGCTAACATGTAAAGCATATTTAAAGGGGCCCTGTAATTACATTTGAGCTTCTGACCTATTTATGTTGCTACATCATCAGTGGTTCGGGTTACTCGGGGAGCAATTTGTTGCCACGAACTATTAGCGCATCATATTTTAATTCGATCAGGCAGAAACATATCAACGTTTGGGGCGACACAGTGTGTTAAAAACGCGCGACAAGTGACAAAACCGGTAGCATTTTTGTGTATGGCAGACGACAAGAGCAATCAGAATTTTTCTATGCAGGCCAAACAACCTGTCTCGCTTCATAAGCTATCAGTATTCTTAATATGAGGCGTTTTTAATGAAGAAAAAACATGGGAAATGGAGAAAAATATCTTTCAAAAGTACAAAAGGAAGGATATGAGAAACCAGAGCCATGGGGGGGGGGGGGGGGGGGGGGTGGGTTTGACCATATATTATGCTCCGTGACCCCTTGCTGCCTCTTGACTCCTCCCACAGAAGTCAAGTCAACCACATCTAGCAGCCGCTCTAGAAACCGCTTAGCAACCGCCTACCAGCGGGGAACGGCATGCGAACGACGCGCGCCTGTCCGCCACTACCAACCCCGCTCCCACTCGCGCGATGAAGCGTCACAGTTATTTCTGTGTACCGACATGTTTTTTTTACCGTTCTCTGGTTAGAAAATTGTCGAATGTTGTGACGTTCGATGCTCCAACCACATTCGTTAAAGTTTCCGTATGACTCCGAAAGCAAGATACAAAAACGCGCTAAAACAAGGGATCTAAATGTGCACCTCAATGCCCAGTTCAAAAATAGTTCAGAAGTGAGCGCGTGAGGACAACCCGGATCTCTCGCGGACCGGGGGGGGGGGGGGGGGGGAGATCTAGTTTTCAAGAGAGGTTTTTTGACTCTTGTACGAGCGTTTCTTTGGCTCTAGACCCTTACAGGACCAGAGTAGATGCTTGGAGAAGGCAGTCCTGCTGTCTGTGCAGTAGTTTCGTCGCGACAAGCGGACGCTTATTGTTAGTTGCACTGGTAGATCCGGGGCGCGTTTCAAAATCTGCAAGGTAGGCAAAATTCTGCTTCGTGGGATTCGCTCCAAATCGACGAGCGGAAGATGACTCGCATTTTTGGAGCGACCAGGCCGAGACGGTCGGCCATTCAAAATGGCCGCTGCTTGAACTGGGCAAGCCGACCAACGCCTCAGCCGACTGACTTTTCCGACGACCAGTCACAACCGTCACTGAGCTGAGGAGAAAACATGCGACACAAGTCGGGCGAAAATATCAGTACCCCGTAGCCCAAGTCACAAATAACGAGGAAGACGTCCATTTTCGTCACCGTCACATAGCTTTCGATGGCATAAAAAAAGAGTAAAGGGGGGGGGGGGGGGGGGGCACGGACAGGGATCGTGATCGGTGGAGTTCAGCCTGCTGGTAAGACTTTCATAAACACAAAGATATGACAAACCATCACTTGCACGGTCGTTGCTTTAAACAATCTGTGGCGGAAAAATGAACAGGCCTAACCTTGCGTCTGTCTCCTTCAGATTTTCTTTTGTTCTTTTCCTCGTTCTTCCTCTCACGATCCTAGATGTCAGCGCTTGAGATTCGCCACGTTCCAGTCCCGACTCTTCATTCCTGATGTACATGAGGTAGAAGCGTTCAAGATGTCACAATCGCGCGTAAACAACCGACGCATCCGAACAGATTCAACTCGACGGCCCGACTGTCCGGCCGGTCCGGCGACCTCGCCGCGTATGTGCACCGCCGAGTTAGAGGAAATGACGCGTGGCGCTTCTGTCAACTTCCGCCAAGCTCCCTGAGATTCCACGAATCAAGTTCGGCGCGGTTGGAGGCGCTGCACGGGGCGGACGCTGATACATATCTACGAGCGGAAGATGACCATCGTGAGCCGGATCTTCTATCGGAATGTGTTCGCTCCAAAAGAGTGCTTTTGAAGCGCTCAAAATCTACGAGCGGAATTCATGATTAGTGTATTCCACATTGGCCGCCTGGCCGGGGTGCATGCGGTATCGGTGAGGAT